>JAQZBX010037436.1:13811-23884 GCA_029593785.1 Cabassous unicinctus | reverse complement strand
GAGACTGCTCACTTTCCTCAATTCAAATCAGTATGTTCATATACTGTTCATCATTCAATGCCTGGCTTTCTTCACTCAACATAAGGGCTTCAAGATTCATCCATGTTATTCCATGTGTTAGTCCTTTATTCCTTCTTACAGCTGAGTAACATTTCATTGTATGCATGTACCACATTTTGTTTATCCATTCATCTGTTGATGGGCACCGAGGCCGATTCCAACTTTTGGCAATAGTGAACAATGCTGCTATGAACATTGGTGTGCATACATCTGTTCATGTCTTTGCTTTCAATTCTTCTAGGTATATGCCCAGCAGTGGAATCCCTGGATCATACGGAAGATCTATTGTTAATTTTCTGAGGAACCACCAAACTGTCCTCCACAGTGCCTGGACCATTCTACAATCCCACCAGGAGTGGGTGAGGGTTCCCAATCCTCCACATCCTCTCCAACACTTATACTCTACTGTTTTTTTAATAGCTGCCACTCAGATGGGTGTAAGATGGTATCTCATTGTAGTTTTGATTTGCATTTCCCTAACAGCTAGTGATGTTGAGCACTTTTTTTATGTGCTTTTTAGCCATTTGCATTTCTTCCTTGGAGAAGTATTTTTTCAGTTCACTTGCCCATTTTCTAAATGGGTTGTTTGTCTTTATTTTCTAGGTGTAAGATTTCTTTATATAGGCAAGATATTAGGCTCCTATCAGATATACGGTTGCCAAATATTTTATCCCATTGGGTAGGCTGCCTTTTTATTTTCTTAATAACATCCTTTTAGGTGCAGAAGTTTATAATTTTGAGGAGATCCCATTTATCATTTTATTTATTTTTTTGCTGCTCATGCTTTGGGTGTGAAGTTCAAGAAACCGTTTCCTATTACAAGTCCTGTAGATGCTTCCCTACATTATCTTCCAAGGTCTTTAAGGTTTTGACTCTTATATTTAGATTTTTGATGCATCTTGAGTTGGTTTTTGAATAAGGTGTGAGATGGTATTCCTTTCTTATTCTTTTGGATATGGATATCCAGTTCTCCAAGCACCACTTGTTAAAGAGGCCATTCTCTCCCAACTGAGTGGGCTTGGTGGACTTGTCAAATATCAGATAACTCTCTATGTGAACATCTATATCAGAACTCTCAATTCAGTTCCATTGGTCAGTATGTCTATCCTTTTGTCAATACCATGCAGTTTTGAGCTCTGTAGTTTGTAGAATGTTTTAAAGTCAGGTAATGTGATACATCCAACTTCATTTTTCTTTTTCAATATGTCTTTGGCAATTCGGGCCTCTTACCTTTCCAAAAATATTTTGTAGCTGGTTTCTCCAGTTCCTTAAGAAATACAGTGTTGATTTTGATTGGTATTGCTTTAAATCTGTAGATTAGTTTGGGTAGGATAGACATCTTGATGATTTTTGTCTTCCTCTCCATGAACAGGGAATATTTTTCCCTTTATTTAAGTGTTCTTTGATTTCCTTTAACAGTGTTGCATAGTTTTCTGTATATAAGTCCTTTACATCTTTAGTTAAATTTACTCCTAGTTATTTGATTCTTTTAGTTACTATTGTAAATGGTATTTTTTTCTTGATTTCCTCCGCAGGTTGGTTGTTATTGGTGTACAGAAATGCTACTGATTTTGAGCATTGATCTTATATCCTGCAACATTACTGAACTCCTTTATAAGCTCTAGAAGCTTTGTTGTAAATTTCTCAGTTCTTTCTATGTATAGGATCATGTCGTCTGCAAATAATGAAATTTTTACTTCATTTCCAATTTGGATGTCTTTTATGTCTTTTTCTTGCCTCAGTGCTCGAGTAAGTACTTCTAAGAAAATGTTAAATAGGACTGGTGATAGTGGGCATCCTTGTCTTGTTCTCCACCTCAGGGGGAAGGCCTTTAGGATTTCACCATTGGTGATGATGTTAGCTTTGGGTTTTTCATATATACCCTTTATCATGTACAGAAAGTTTCCTTCTTTTCTTATCTTTTGCAGTGTTTTTATCAGGAAAGTGTGTTATATTGTCGAATGCTTTTTCTGCATCTATAGAGATGATCATGTGATTTTTTTTCTTTCAATCTGTTTATGTGGTGTATTACATTGATTGAATTTCTTATATTGAGCCATCCTCGCATAACCTGGATGAAACCCACTTGGTCATGGTGTACAATCCTTTTGATATGTTTTTGAATGTGGTTAATAAGTATTTTGTTGAGGATTTTAGCATCTAGGTTCATTAGAGAAATTGGTCTGTAATTTTCCTTTCTTGTAGTATCTTTGTTTGGTTTTCATATTAAGGTAATGTTGGCATCATAGACTGAGTTAGGAAATATTCATTCTACTTCTATTTTTTGGAAGAGCTTAAGCAGGATTGGTGTTAACTCTTTCCAGAATGTTTGGTAGAATTCAATTGTGAAGCCATCTGGTCCTGGGCACTTCTAGTTGGGAGGTTTTTGAAGACTGAGTCTATCTCTTTAATTGTAATTGGACTGTTGTGTTCATCAATATCTTCTTTCATCAATGTAGGCTGTTTGTGAGTTTCTAGGAACTTGTCCATTTCCTTTAAATTATCGTTCTTGTTGGCATGTAATTTTTCAAAGTATCCTTTTATGCTACGCTTTATTTCTATGGGGTCAGTAGTGTTATCCTCTTGCTCATTCCTTATTTTGTGTATTTGCATCCGTTCTCTTTTTTTCTTTGTTAGTCTGGGTAAGGGTTTGTCAATAATATTCATCTTCTCAAAGAACCAGCTTTTGGTTTTGTTTATTTTTTCTAGGGCTTTCTTATTCTCTATTTCTTTTAGGTCTGGTCTAGTCTTTGTTATTTCCTTCTTTCTACTTCCTTTTGGTTTAGTTTGTTGTTGTTTTTCCAATTCCTCCAAGTGTGCAGTTAGGTCTTCAACTTTAGCTCTTTGTTCTTTTTTAATATATTTATTTATGGCTATGTACTTCCCTCTCAGGACAGCTTTCACTGCATCCCATAAGTTTTGATATGTTGTTTTGTCATTTTCATTAGTTTCAAGGTAGTTACTGCTTTCATTTGAGATTTCCTCCTTGACCCATGTTTGTCTAAGAGTGTGTTGTTTAACTTCCTTATTTTGGTGCCTAATCTGATTCTCTGGCCCTTAGTGATTTCCAATTTCATTCCATTGTGGTCAGAGAAATTACTTTGTATAATCTCAATCTTTCTGAATTCATTGAGAGTTGTTCTGTGGCCTAGCATGTGGTCTATCTTGGAGTATGATCCATGTGCACTCGAAAAGAATGAAAATCCTGCTGTATTTGTGTGTAGTGTTCTGTATATGTCTATTAAGTCCAGGTCCTCTAATGTATTGTTGAGAGTCTTTCTTTTTTTATTGATTCTCTGTCTAGATATTCTGTCTAATGAGGATAATTATGTATTAAAGTCCCCCACTATAATTGTAAAGGCATTTATTTCCCCACTTAGTTTTTCCAGAGTTTACCTCATGTATTTTGAGGCACCCTGATTAGGTTCATAAATGTTTATGATTGTTCTCTCTTCTTGAGAGATTACCCCTTTTACTAATATATAGTGTCCATCTTCGTCTCTTAAAATAGTTTTGCATTTAAAGTCTATTTTGTCTGATATTAGAATAGCTTCTCCTGCCCTTTTTTTGGCTATTGTTAGCTTGTAAAATTGTTTTCCAGCCATTCACTTTCAGCCTCCTTGAATCCCTGGGTTGAAGGTGGGTTTTCTTGTAGACAGTATATAGATGGATCATATTTCCTTATTCATTCTGCCAATCTGTGTTTCTTGAGTGGTTAATTTAATCCATTAACATTCAGTGTTATTACTCATAATGAATTTCTTACTTCAGCCATATTTTCTTTTGGTTAATGTATGTCATATGTTGTTTTGTTTCTGTTTTTGTCTTTTTAGTTATTTTTAAACTCTCCTCCAACTCTCTCTCCCTTGTTTTTCCCTTTCAACTTCTAGAACTTCCTTTAGTATTTCTTGAAGTGCTGGTTTCTTATTGGCATGCTCTCTTACTTTCTGTTTATCTGTGAATATTTTGAACTCTCCATCAATTTTGAATGCCAGTTTTGCTGGATAGAGAATTTGTGGCTGGAATTTTTTTGTTTTAGTACTTTGACTATGTCATACCACTGTCTTCTTACCTCCATCATTTCAGAAGAGAAATCAGCACTTAATTTTTTTGTACTTCCCTTGTATATGATGGTTCTCTTTTCTCTTGCTGCCTTGAGTATTTTCTCTTTGTCTTGAACATTTGACATTTTGACAAGTATATGCCTTGGAGTTGGCCTTTTGGTATTTGTACTGTTAGGGGTGTGCTGTGCTTCCTGGATCTACACATCCATCTCTCTTAGTAGGGTTAGGAAGTTTTCAGCCGTTATTTCCTTCAACATTCCTTCTGTTCCCTTTCCCTTCTCTTCTCCTTCTGGGATGTCCATAATGTGTATGTTTGTGCGTTTGTTTTTTTGGTTAAATCCCTGAATCCCTGCTGGATTCTTTCTATCTTTTTGTGTATCTGTTCTACTATATGTTGATTTCAGATGTATTGTCTTCCACAACACTAATTTTTTCTTCTGCCTGTTCAAATCTGCTGTTATATGAACCTGGCATCTTTTTTATTTCTTGGATTCTGCCATTGATCACCATCATATCACTTATCTTTTTAAGTATGTTTACAATTTCTTCAGTATGTTCTCCCAGTGTCTTCTTAATATCCTTAATCTCTTCCTTCACTTCATTAAGTTAGTCCATGATATTTGTTTGGAAATCTTTGATTAGTTGTTTGATGTTCTGCATTTCTTCCTGGTTTTCAATTTGTTCATTGGACTGGTCCATGTCTTCAAGTTTCTCAATGTGGTTTGTAATGTTTTGTTGCCCTTTAGTCATCATTTTATCTTGATGGGTTTATTCATTTGATTAGCTTCTCTCTCTGCTCTAGAGTTTTATTTAGCTGGTGGTTCTGTGTGTGTGTTAAGTTTTCTCTTTGAAATTTTTTCTTCTTATTTTATTTCCTTGCTTCTTTCTATGTTCCCTTGAAGGCAAAAGATTAGGGCCAGAACAATTGAAAATGTGAGAAAGGAAGAAGGATAATAGTAATATTGATAAAAGTTAGAAGAAGGGCTGTATAATATTTAGTGAAAGGAATATTTAGGTCATGTAGACAGTGTAGAGTAATTAATAGGAAAAAACTGTAGTACCTATAATGGACTGGGAAACCAAACAGAGGAATATATATATAATGATTTAGAATGCTAGAATGATGAATGAGTGAGATAAAGAGCAAAGAAAGGGCTGAAATTAAAAAGTTAATATTAATAAAAAAAGAAGAAAACAGAATAGACACAATAGTAATTGAAAGCCTTAACTTGTGGGCTAGTGAAAAAATGTGGTATACAAGAACCACAACAGAAAGCAGAAGGTAGAAAGATGAAGGAAGGGAAAGAGATAGCTTGGAATACAAGATCAATAGAGGCAGAGAATGGGAAATCCATGAAAAGAAGCACAGCAAAGAAGAGACAAGCTAGCTGCACCTAATTTAAAAAACATGAAAGATAAAAGAAAGTGGGAAGGAAAGAGGAAAGAAAAGCAAGAGACAACAAATAAACAGGGGAAAACAAAACAACCACACAAGCAAGTGGTCAAACAAATCCAAGGATGAACAGTGTACCTTCTTGGGCCCTTTTGGAACCTCTCAGCCTGCTTGTATTTATCAATCAATTTCCCTGCAAAGTTCTATCTGCAGGTTTTGAGGCAGATTTTAGCTATAATTGTAAATTAAAAAGAAAAATTCATTTTTTTATTTTTTAAAGTGATCTTTTTTTCTTTTTGGCAAAATAAGGGACACAAAATATGTCCTCTTCTAGACCACCCCTTTCCCTTAGGGGACCTTAACTAGGCTCATGGACACTAATCAAACACTTCCCATTTCCTGGCCTCCCCAGGGGAGTTGAAGCTCTGATGCTAGTCAGTGCAGAATGATAAAAATGGCTGACTCCATCCCCTCTGGAGCCAAGCCTCAGTGTCACTGGGCTGCTGGATAAATCAGGCTTCCTCAGTAGATTCTCCTCTCCCCTCAGTCTGGCACTGCTTCAAGCTGGCTTATCTGCTCCCAAAAGCTATGAGGTGGTCCAGGCAGCCAAATTGAAAAAAAGGAAACCCTTCCACACCTTCTGTCAGAACCTCCCCCTCTCAGAGTATGCTCCCTCTCACCAGGTTACTGGCAGTGGTTGGGGCATATCACTGAGTAACTTGGTAAATCAACCTTCCTCAGCAGATTCATCACTTCCCTCAACCTGGTCTTTCTTCAAGCCAGCTATTTTGTTTCCCAAAGCTGCAAGAGGTTCCAGGCAGCAAAATCCACAGTTAGGGAAGCCCTCTTGACCCTCCACCAGAATCTTTCCAGTCTCGGAGAATGGAGAATGGTCCCTTTCACCGGGTTGCCACTGAGAGTCGCGGCTCAAACCAGCCTTTTCCCCTGAGGGTGGGGCTCAGCCTTCTGTGTTAACCTCCACGGGCAGGGATAAAACTCATAAATCTCTACCGAGCAATCTACACCACCAAGCTGCTTCCAGATAAATGTCCCAAGCCTCTCACTCCGTGCACCCACAGCATGGACCCCCAGGCAGGATCCCATCCCCAGTCAGCTGTGCTCAGAGAGCTAGTCAGTGAGTGCCCTCCTAAACTGATGCCATCTTGTCTCCTTATCAAAGTATTTTTAAATATACCAGATACAATTCCCTTATGATATATATGATTTGCAAATAACTTCTCATGTCCTGAAGGTCATTGGTATAATTCCTTCATGGTAACCTTTAAAACAAAAACTATATTAATTTTTATGAAACCCATTTTTCTATATTTTGTTTGTTGCTGATGCTTTTATGGTAAAATCTAAAAAATCCTATGCCAAACCAAAATCATGAAGAGTTACACATATATTTTACTACAAGAATTTTATTATTTTAGCCCATTCATTTAGATGGTTGTTAAATTTTCTGTTCATTTTTTAAACAAATCAATCTTATTGGTACATATTAATAAAGCAAACAATCCATCCAAAGTGTACAATAAATGGTATTGCATATAGTTGTTCATTCATCACTTCTATTATTAAGGCATTTTCATTATTTCAATAATAGTTATAATAATAATAAAGAAAAAAGCAGACAAATAGACAAAAAAATTAATCAGCTCTCTATCTCTCTATGCTTCCCCTGTTTCTGGTTATTCTTTATTCTTTATTTATTTATTTATAAGCAATTTTATTTAGGCATATTTACATACCATACATGTATAATGAATGACATTTAGTATAAACACAAGGTTGTGCATTCATCACCACAAAATATTTTAGAACAATTTCATTACTCCAAAATATCTATTTTTAATATTACATGAGATTAGGGCACAAATTCATTTTGGTTTTGTATGTGGATATTCCATTCTTTAAGCTCCATTTGTTTCAAAGATTATTATTTACCCCATGGAAAACTCTTCCTGCCCTTGTCAGAAATCAGGTATTCATAGATGATTTAATTTATTTCTGTTTTCTCAACACTTTTCCATGTTTATAGTGTCTATATTTGCTCCAATATCACATTAGCAATACCACAATGCCTTGATTACCATTTCATTATAGTATTATTTGAAATCAGGAAGTGTGGATCTCTCTACTTTTCCTTCTTTTACAGCATTTTTCTGGACATCTGAGTCCCTTACAATTCCATATAATTTGTAGAACAAGCTTATCAATTTCTACAAAGATGTCAACTAACATTTTTATAGGCATTGCATTAAAACTCTGGATTCATTTGGCTGTATTGACATTTTTAACATGAGATATTTTCCATTTATTTATATATTCTTTAACTGCTTTCAACACTGTCTTGCAGTTTTCAGTGTGTTTTGAATTTCCTTTGTTAAATTTACTCCTAAATATTTTAATATTTTGATGCTATTGTAAATGGAATTATATTCTTGATTTAGCAAGATGCACAATACTAATGGTTTATGTATAATGATCTTTTATTCTGCAATAATATTAAATTTCTTTAGCTGTTTTACTACTTTCATTGAGAGCTCCTCGGGATTCTTAAATAAAAGATCACACCATATTTCTTCAGTCTCTATTATCCTCCTGAATTGCAAGCAAGCAGTTTTTGTTCTTTGATTAGTTGTTTATGAGGGGACACTGTTCCAGGGTATGTCTTACATCACCTTGTTGATGATATCACCTCCACAGAAAAGTACATAACTTTCCTAAAAGAAATCAAAGTACACATGAATAAATTCAATGACTTTCCATGCTCATAGACTGGGAGTTTAAATACTGTTAACATGTCATTCAAACCAAAGTATTTACAGATTGAGTACAATCCCAATTGATATTTCAACAATGTTTTTTGCAGAAATGGAAAGCCAACTAAAATTATTTAGAAGGATAATGGGCCACAAATAGTCAAAACCTTCCTTAGAAAGAAGAATGAAATTGGAAGACTCACACTTCCTGACATTAAAACTCATTACAGGCTTTGCCTGGGTCCCTTTGTGAGCTCGATCAACCAACTTTGAGTGACCCGGGAGCTGGTGGGTGTCAGCTCTCACCAGGAACCCTCCGGTGGGCTCAGGGGAACAAAAGTGGCTCTAAATCTATCACATACATGTTGATGCAAGGATTTAATGGATTTAATATGAATCCCAGAAGCAGATAATGCCAAATAGCAAGCACTGGTACACATTCGGTGAGTGGGGCAGCATTTCCTTCTCCCACTGCTGCTAAGAGGGCAGAAATTAGTCCAATTTGGTATAAAATGGAATGCATCAGTTGTATTAGTCAGTGAATGAGGGTCCCAGAAAAATTATAGGTAGCACCACCAAATGCTGATATGGAACAAGGATCCCAGGAAGGAGTTCCAAATGCTAGTGTAGTAATGCAGGTTCCAGAGAGGATTGTTATAACAGGAAATAATGAAGACATTCCATTTTTAAGATCAGCAGATCTTGACCTTATTCAGTCAGCTCCCTTTAAACCTCTGGTACTAAAAACACGATCTTGTGTATTTATGCTAAGCAAAGTACATTAGATTTTCCAGAATTACAAAGAACTCCTCCAGCCCCTCAAAATGAAGAAATCTGTATAGTTGGCAGGCTAAAAAGAGAGCACTCTATGAGTGAAAGTGCTGATCACCAAAATGAAAAATTGGTCAGAAATGATACCATGTATGGCATTTCAAATATAGATACATCAATTGAAGGAACTTCATATTACATAAATGTTGTAGGTGAAACTTCATTAAGATGACAGATAACCAAACTAAATAGATGTCTACAATTTTGAGAAAAGGAGAACAAAGAATGTGCTAAAAGAGAAATGGTCATGTATTCAATTACTGTAGTATTCTTGCTGCTTAATAGCTGATTTCTGGTTTTACCATTAGAGGCAACCTCAGCTTTCAAAAATATTTTTCTCAACAGCTGGAGATATAAAGAATTTTCAAACTTCTTTGTTTCTTTCTTTGCATTGTATGCTGTTTTAAGGCCCATATCCTGAAAATGTATTTCTTCCAGAAAGGAAAGGGAAGGGCTCAGATTTGCAGAAGTAAAGATATATTCTGCCACTCGCTTTACTCACTTTAAACCAGTACTACAGTAACACCTACTTAAAATTCTCCCTTTACATGTTTTGTAAATAGGTGCCAGTTTGTTTTTGAAAGGAATTTATTCTTTGCCTCAACATTAGTTTACACAACTACTTCTCTGAATTGGGGAGAGAATGCATGGAGAATACATTTAGAAAATATCGATAAAAGGAAAGCAATAATTTGTCTTCTTTCTCAAACACTGTTAGGTAAACATTTTGTCAGTGAACATTTTTGCATCTGCATATCTGCAACTCAACCTGAACATTTTTGAAGTTATAGTCTGATATCAGATTTAAGAAAAACAAGCCATCTAATATTTCATGAGTACCTATATTAAGCATCTGTACCTATTAAATTAAGATAGCTCCTAATATTTCAGCAGTCACCTAATATGTGTGAAATATATGTATTATTTTCATTTTAGCTTTACAGGTGGGTTTGTGGC
>JAQZBX010037436.1:0-13711 GCA_029593785.1 Cabassous unicinctus | reverse complement strand
TCTGGTACTTTGCATCAGCACTCCTTTTACCTGATTAATACAGTGTTCTATAAAATACATTTTTATTAAATCTATGTGTGAATGACTTTAAAAACTACAGAATAATGTACAAATGTAGTGTATTTAACAAACTGTAAAAAAACTCATTACAAAGTTACAGTGGTCAACACAGCTGACCATTTATTACTTCAGGGTTATTTATTTTCAAACTCCTTATGTGAATGCAGACTGCTTTGGTTTAAATCCAGATGGGGTTAATTACTTACTGAGGGAGGTAAGTGTGGCATTCTGTTTATCTTTTAAAGATATTTGTGGGGATTGAATAAAATGTTTGCTCTTGCTCTCTATAAAAATTTCTGTCTCTATTCTTTGCTTTTCTCTTTTTATCTCCTGTCCCTAACTTCCTTTAGTCCTTGTTTGCAGGTAATGCCTCTCTTTCTGCTATCCATTTAGTGAGGTCTTTTCATCTGTAAGTCTGAAAATTCTTCTACAACTAACCACAGAATAATCATCAATAATAAATGTTGATGAGATGAATGAGGTTTTCCTGATTCTGTTGACATTCCTTTGAAACCCCAAATAGCATAAGTGGTTGCAGTTTTCCAGGGTTGGTAGATTCCCCAAATCCCTGTGACCAAGATATTGCAATACAATCAGGAGGTGGCAATCCATCTATTTGGAGCTCAGATGAAAATATCCCATTCTGTTAGGTTTTTTTCCCCTGTGATTTAGATGGATAGATCTGAAAGAAACCTGAACATGAAATATGGATTCTTCCATTTTTTAAGGCTGTTGCTGAGTACATTTTCTTCCCAGCTGTCAGGGAAGGTTTTTTTTGAGCAGAGTTATTGTGGGTGTACCCTTCAAACCAACCAGGGACCTGTGACTGAACTTTGACTTTATTTCATTCACTCATAATTTGGATGTAATATCCCTTCCTGGTTCATGTACCCCACCTCTCAAGGTGGACTCAGAATGGTTAGATTCCTGCTTCCAGTCTTCCAATTGCTGAAAGAAATAACTGGACACAGGTCAAAATCAGTGGGTTGGTAGCCAGGTATTTATATGGAGAAATCTTAACTGGGGAGGTTGTTTCCTTCCCTGAGTATCATTTCTGTGGAGAAAAAGTGAAAATAGATTTTGTACCCTTAGATAATAACACAGAAGGGGAATAGGCATAAAGATGCCTCTAAGCATAAAAAGGTTAAGAAGCTGGTCAAGGTCACATGAATTAATAAGTGTTGAGGCTAAGTTCAAATCTAGATCTCAGAGGACGGTGAGACTGTGAAATGAGAGCAGTGGCTCACAAACATAAGTGAAGAGTTATAGCTGATAACACTTGCTTCACCTCCACATTTCCTCAATTTACAGGTGAGGATACTGTGGCTTAGGGAGATTACATGAATTTCCAAAGTCTCACAGTGACCTTCTGGCAGACTCAGGACTAGAAACTGGAATTGCTGACTCCAAATCAGACACTATTACCAGCAATTTGTGCTGCATAGGAAGAAAGAATTCTGGAATTCTTGGGCAGTCTGCCTAGCCTAATAGAGTTGTGCAATGAATATTCCATGGGTTAATTTTAATAAACTAATATTAATATATGTGTCATTTCTATTACAAAAAAAAGCCATGAAGTTATTTTCAATTTGAAAAAAAGGAATTGATTGTTATGGGTTATAAAACAAGAGTTGTAACATTTTGGGAGTATTACCTACCATGAAACTTTTTAGTTTTTCAAAATTACTAATTAGAAACACAGAAAATGATTTGCATTATTAGTGGGTCCTTCATATGAGATTCAAGATTTGGGTTAATTATATTCCACAAACATCAATTTCTCCCAACCTCTTGAAATGTCTGGAAAGAGGAATGAAGTGAGGCAGATGTTGCACATTACAATTAATTATCCTCCAACTATTACCTCATTAACCCCAGAGAAAAACTTAATTCTTGACCACTTCAGTCAATGTTACTGGCAGAGCAAACAACTCTCCTTGGTTCCTTGAAGGATATACACTGCTTTGGAAGAATCCATGGATTTAAGGAAGCTGGCTTAGAATTTCAGCCTCCTTTTCCCCTAGTATTTGTGACCTTGAAAACACAGGTATCTCCTCCCTGTTCCTCATAATACCTGGGTATCTCTCTTTTTCTGACACTTGAAGTTTCTCTTTAAACCTGAAGAGGAAATTACATTTAGGGAGTTAGAAGTCTAAATGTTTATAAAGGTCACATTTCTGGGCAAGAGTTGGCTGTGTGTTTGACCCTGTATGTATGATGTGTGAGGTGACAGAGCATGTGTTTGCATATATGCAAAACTGACCAAATAACCTCCAGACAAGAACATTAGCCTTACAGAAGATGAAGTACATTTTTCACCTATTTAACCAAAGTTGTGAAATGCCATTCTGGCCACATTACAGAGAAAGTGGTTCATTAACACACTATTGAAAATGTTATGTAAAATTGTATAACGTATGATAGATATATTTAAGTTGATGTAATAGGTTTCTTGTTTTAAAACATTTTCAAATCCTACTCCGGACATTGTCCTTTCATTTTCTTTTTGTGTCTGGCATTTGGGGTTTTCTCTTTTCTTTCAGGTCTACTGTCTGTCTTTCTTTCTCTTTCTCTCTTTCACCCACCTACACACACACAAACACACACACACACACATACACACACACACACACACTTAGTCCTACTATATTGCCTGGCCATAGTACTATTATTTCAGAAGCAATTTGGTCATATATATTAAGGTATTCATACATATGTTCTAGTGCCCAGTTTTATAGCAAAGTATCCCAAGGAAAAAGCAGAATTTTTAATGAGCTGGCAAAATTTTGGAAGCAACTTGGATGCATAATAATAGTTGATAGTAGATTAGTAAATCATAGTATTGTTAGTCAATTGTTCATGATGCAAACATAAAAAACAATAGCTGTAAAGCCTAAAAATAACATGGAAAATGCAACATCACATGCTATTACTATAGTCATCTAAACAATATACCTGGGAGCGGATGTGGCTCAAGCAGATGAACACGTGCCTCCCACATGGGAGGTCCCAAGTTTGGTTTCCAGTGCCTCCTAAAGAAAAAAGAAACAACAAAGAGCAGACAATGAGCAAAAACTATGAGCAGACAATGAGCACAAACAACAAGCAAACAGATGGGGGAGTAATCTCAGGGGGGAAAAAAGATTTTTAAAAAGCAATATATCTTTGTTGACAAAGAATTAGAAGGAAATATAGAAAAAATTAGTTTTTTCAGAGAGGAACAAAATTTTCTTGGGACTTTAGGTAAATCTCTTTTCACCCAAGCCCTTGCTGCAGCTCAATTTTAATGAATAGTCCATGAAACATCACAGAATTTTTCATGATGGGACTCTCACAAGACCCCGAGGTCCAAAGACTTTTATTTGTGCTTTTTGATATTCTACCTGGTCTTTGTTGGGGGAAATCTACTCATCATGAACACCATTATCTTTAAACCCTCCTTGGGCTTCCTTATGTATTCATTCCTAGCATATTTGTCCTTTATTGATACTTGCTTTTCCTCATATATGACTATCCTTTGAAGGCTTTCTGCCTCAATTCTTTGTTGCCCATTTATTGGGAGGAACTGAGATAATCCTCCTCACAGTGATGGCCTATGACTGCTACATGGCCATCTGCAGGCCCCTGCAACACATGACCATCATGACCAGGCATCTCTGTGCCCTGCTGGTGGGGGTGACTTGGCTGGGGTCTTCTTACATTCATTGACTCAGCTCCTCCTTGTCCTTCAATTGCTCTTCTATGGGCCCAATGTGATCAATCACTTTATGACTTGTACCCTTTGCTGGAGCTCACCTGCAACAACACATTTATCATTAGCTTGCTGTTGGTGGCCAACAGTGGTGTGATCTGACTTTTGAACTTCTTCATGCTGGCTGCCTCCTACATTGTCATCTTGCACACCTTGAAGTCCCACAATGCAGAGGGGAAACACAAAGTTCTCTCCACCTGTGGGGTCCACTTCACTGTTGTTGCCTTGTTCTTTGTGCCCTGTATATTTATTTAAATGTAGCCATCATCTACATTGTCTATAGACAAAATAGTGACTATGTTTTATTGTATTCTGACAAATTTAATTCCTTGATTTATACCCTGAGGAATGCAGAAGTAAAAAATGCGATGAAGAATCTCTGGAAAAAATGAACAATGGTGATGGAAGCCATATGGTACATTAGGGAAATAAATAATTTAGCCATTCTTAGTAATGATACATGCTGTCAAGATAGGAGCTGAGAGATCATCAAAAGTTTTCAGAATAAAACTGATCTGAATATTTGAATTTGTTTCCAATCTATACATGCCCTAAATTATTGTCCAGGCATATATTTATATGCCACCTCAATTTCTTCTTAACAGTTTGCCTTATCCCACAGAACATGGAAGTACCACTATGCTTTTTCTCTCACCTGTGTTTGAGATGGAGCCTTTCTCAGCCTGGAGTGCCCTGTCTATGGTGAGAAGAATCACCTCATTGATCTCTGTTGGCAGTGTACCATGAATAAAATCAAAGCCACTGAGAAAAAAACACATGGGGTACTGGCAAAAATATAGATATATAGACTAATGTAATCTAATTCAGTGTTCAGAAACAGACCTTCACATCTATGTCCAACTGATTTTTGACAAGGCTTCCAAGGCCAAACAATGGTGAAATAATTTATTTTCAAAACTGGAGCTGGGAAACTTATATCTATATACAAAAGGTTGAAGGGAGACCCTTATATCATACAATCAACAAAAATTAAGAAGAAAAAGAGTAAAAGAAACAAAAAGAAAAAGAAAAAGAAAAATATTAACTCAAAATGGGTCATAGACCTAATATAAAAACCAGGACTATAAAACTCACAAAGAAAAATATAGAGAAACAACTTAAGAATTTTGTGATAGGCAATGGTATCTTAGACTTTCCACCTAAAACATAAACAACTAATGAAAAAAGTTCCTACATGGGATCTCACCTAAATTAGATGCTTTTGGGAATCAAAGTACTTTATCATGAAAGTTAAAAGACAACCTACTCAATGGGAGAACATATTTGGAAACCACATATGTGATAAAGGTTTAATAGCCAGCATTTATAAGGAAATCTTATAAACTCACCAACGATGAAAAAACACTAAGTAAGCCAATGTAAAACATGGGCAAAAGACTTGAATGCACATTTCTCCAAAGAGGAGATACAAATGGCCAAAAACAAATGAAAAGATGTTCAATATCAGTAGATACCATGGAAATGCCAGTGAAAACCACAATGAAATCCCATTTCACACCCACTAAAATGTCTACTATTTTAAAAAAGAGAAAATTTCAAGTATTAGATAGGATGTGACAAAATAGGAAAACTCATTCCTTGCAAGTGGGAATATAAAATAGCAGCTGCTATGGAAAAGAGAATGGAAGTTCCTCAGGAAAATGAGTATAGAATTACCATATGATCCAGCACTTCTTCTACTAAGTATATGCACAGAAGAACTGAAATAGTGACTCAAACACATATTTGTACACCAATTTTCATAGCAGCATTATTCAAAATTACCAAAAGAAAGAAGCAACCCATGTCCATTGACCAATGCATGGATAAACATATTGTGGTATATACATATGATGGTACATTATTCAGCTGTAAAAAGAAATGAAGCTCTGATGCATGTATCAACATGGATGAACCTCAGGGACCTTTTGTTGAATGAAATAAGCCAGACACAAAAGCACTAATATTGTATGACTTCACTGTTATAAACTAATTATAATAAAGAAACTCATATGCTTACAATCTAGAATATAGGTTACTAGGGGTTAAGAAAGGAGAGTTAATGCTTATCCTATAGAGATTTTCTATTTAGGATGATGGTAAAAGTTCCAAAATAGATGGTCACAATAATAGCAAATTATTGTGAGGGTAATCATCAACACTGAGCTATATAGTTGAATATGGTGAAAAGACATAACTTTATGACATATATATTATTAGAAAATATTACAGGGTAAAACAGGACTGTACAACTCAATGAATCCTACAAGGATTATAATATTCTTTCATGAATTATGACAAATATACAATAATAATACAAGGTGATAACAATAGGATGATATATGGGAAAAATACACCTAATGTAAATAATGGATGAGAGAACTATTTTAATAATTGTATCAAACTTAAGTGCTATCAAAAATACTACAATCATAAAAAAGTGATATCATTAATAGTATAAAAAAAATGTTTCACACCACTGCAAGGGATTGGAATGTCGTAGTGGATGGGAATCCTTTATTTTATGCATGACTGTTTTCTAAACTTACAACATCTCTAATAAAAAAGATGAGGTATTCAATAGACTGTGGAGCTTAGGGGAGAGAATGGAGGGTGTTATCATTGACAGGAATATACTATTTTAAAAGACATGACCAGTAAGTTCATCTAGGTGATGAGAAGAGAGGGAAGGGAGCTATCTAGAGGAGAAGCATTCAGTGGAAGGTAGGATGCAATAACAGGAGAGATGGAAGCATTACCAGGGAAGTGTGATATTTGGGAGGGTTAAGAAGAAAGTGCTTCAGGAAGTAAGTTGATTGTGCCAAATATTACTGGGGGTGGCATATAATGAAGACTGAGAATTAATAACTGCTTTTAGCTATGTGGAGATCGCTGGTGATATGGACAAGTGCAGTTTCAGGGAATTTTGGGGGCAAAATCCCAATTGGAGTGAGTAAAAGATGAGAAGTGAGAAAGTGGGACTCGAAGTACAGAAAACTCAAGAAATCTTGATGGAAAGAGGAACTCATAAATGTGGCTGGATCTAGGAAGTCTAGGAAACTTTCATTTTTGCCTTATTAAAATGAGAGTTTTATTTATATGCTGGTGGGAATGTTCTGGTAAAAGGGAAAGTCAATGCACAGGAGAGAAAAGCTAATTCCTAATTGTAGAAATTGCAGTAAAGCAGAATTTGTAATTCCACTACTAATTGCAGGAGCAGAGCTCTTTCATGGGTGAAATGAATGGGGTCCAGATTGTAGGGCCTATCCTTAAGAAGGAGCCATACCAACACATCCTTTAAGTCTTAAGGAAAGACAGAACATGTGGGTACAGAGTAATGAAGTTGGTTGGTTCATAAAGGGAAACAGAGACAGTTGCCTTCTGTTTGCTTCTGTTTTCTTAGAGAAATAAAAATTACAGTCATCAGATGAATGTGAGGACTAGGATAGAGTGTGGAGGTTTGAGGAGAGACTTAAAGGACTTATCTGGAAAAAATGAACAAAGAACTGGAGAACAGTTGAAGAATTGTCTCAGTACTGATGACTTCCTTGAGGTTTGTGGCCATCCATTTAAACTGAATATGTTTTTCCCATCCATTTAGCTATTTGAATTCAGATATGGATTAGGCAGAGTTAAATATAACCAGGGTTTGAGTTTTGCCAAACAAGTACAAAGAATCAATAGAGAAGCAAAAGTTTTGAGGGTATACACAAGGGAGTTATGGTAACAAAACATGTGGTCTAAGCTGGGTAAGGAAAGAAGTAAGAAAAAGAGGGGGAAAATGGGTAGGGAAAATTCATGGTTAGGTCCATGGATAATTGGAATGGTGGCATACTTGAGTGAGGAAGCAGAGGAATGTGGTGAGCATAAGAAGGTGGGATGATGAAATGCAAGAATTTTGAGTTTACTAGTGATGGCAAGATCTAAGGTATGACTGTGGGGGAAACAAGGGAATAGATGTTGAAGTGAGGAGGTCAAGGAACTGAGAATTCTTGCTGTGTAGTTTGTCTTCTAAGTCAGTCATTCTGAAACCTACCTGCACATTCAGATCAACTGTGGAGTTTTGTGTTTTTTATTTTATTCCAAACTTCTGAATCCTACCTTGACAAATTAAATTTCTGGAGGTTGACGAAGGGTTGAGCACAGATAATTTTTTAAAATATCCCCAGCTGATTCAACTGTATAACCAAATTTGAGAACATGTGGTCTACATAGATGTTGAAGTCGACATAAATGATGACAGGAATTGCATTTGGTCAGTTGCTAAAATATTACCTCCATGAAGGTGAATGACTGGGAAAATGAGATAAGAGAATAATCTTCTGTAGCCACCAAGGCAGTTTCTGAAAGAGAAGCAACAATGAGAATCAAGGAGGATACGTATTTCCACCTCTAGGCCCTGGAATTGTGGGGTGTAGGAGCAAAATCAGCTCCCACTTTAAATAGCTACAGGTCTTCATGATACAGCAGAGAGCTCCAGGTGTTAGAACTAGATGGTTGTTCAGAGGAGAGGTTTAAGGTAAAAGAGATTTTGCTGTTCAAGCCCTAAGTTCCTTCCTTTGGAGGGAATTGTCATTTTGGAAGGAATAGGAGATAGAGTCAGATAAATGAATCAGCAGAAATGTATGGGTGAAGAGTCCCATGATGACCTAGGAGGTGTGGATTTCTGATGGTGGTTGACAAAATAAAAGTATGAAATATGATAGATTAATCCTAGTGGCCTCTTAGGGAAAGGTGGAAAAATAATTCTAAGTTTAATTTCCTTCTTGGAATAGTGTTCTTTGGCAGTATGTGGTGGTGAAGTTGGAGGAGGACTGGGTGGGTGAGGTTCTTGGAAGGCAGCCTGTGAGATTCTGGAGTCCTTTTAAGTTTGACTGTGGGCAGTATAAAAGGGGGGATAACAGTCTTACTAGGAGTAAACTGTGGACATCCTTTTAAATTCTGACACAAACATTTAAATGGTCTAAAGCTCAGGACTTACAAAATTATAATTATCTACTTATGTGCCTGTCTACAAGTAAGCTTTAAGTTGTCCTGTCAAAAAGGTTTCTCATTTATCTCTTTATCCCCAGTATCAAACATAGTACCTGGTATAAAGTAGGTGCATAATAAATTTTTTATGTAGTTAAAGGAATGACTTAAATTGTCAAAGATGGATTTACTGTGTTTAGAGTACTGTAAACAAGTGAGACAAAATATTTCATTAGAATTTCTGGATTGCAAACTTACCTGGTTAGAACTATTACTAAGTACACTCATGATTCTAACCACAAACAGCACTTTCATATATTAAGGTTAGAAGAAGTAAATTAAAATAGTGTCTGCAGCAATTGATGCAATAATATATTGATTTAAATATTACATTAAAAATAAATATTCTTAGTTTTTGCTAAGAATATTAAGCATCCTCTAATTCAAATTTTGAACTGTGTATATGTTTAAGAAGGATTTCATGGAAAGCAAAGATAAATTTGATCAGCTATGCCAAGTATAAAATGAAACCTCAAAATTGTCTTTAGTTCTATACACTTTGCTATTTGAGGGGCACTGGTTTTTCTCTTCTTTGAAATTTGTTTGCTGTTTGGAATCAGGACAATCTGACACAATGTGGAAAACAAGGAGAATCTCTCCTCAAAACAGTTGCCATCTTGACCAATATGGGGAAAATGTGAGATGAGGAGGAGATGTGGTATATGGCAATTCCATAAGTTTTCAATGCTACTATTCTGTAACCTAAAGCTTCTTTGAAAATAAAGTGGAAAAAATAAGACCCTGGAAGAACATATAGAAGATTTGTAAATATACATAAAAGATGATAGATCTTACAGTGATGAAAGCCACAATGCAGGAAAAAATCTCATTTTGGCTTTGTTTCTGAGGAGGTTTTGGGTTATAAAAAAGTTACAACTCTGGCAGGAGAGGATCACTGGTGCACGGTATCAGGGGTGGGGGAATGTGTGGGGAAGGATGCACCCTGGGCATGTCTCTATGTAATATGCATATATTCATGTGGTCATGAAGGTGTTATCTCAATGGGTAGAGATGCACACAATAACAAACAAAATATTAAATTTGCATTCTGAGAATTCTTGCTATATTCTCTAATAAAGTGGAAAGAATCTCTACAGTACATAGGCAGTAGTTAGCAATAGAAGACAGACCACTATGCTAGGACCTTGATATTAATGCTTGCACTTATGAATGTTATACTTGTAAAATTGAAACATAGCCCAATAATATATACTGTGTAAAAGTTAACTCCTAAAAATCTCCTTGTTACTCATATATGGCCTCTCTCTAAGCCAAACTCAGTATATAGGCTCACTGCCTACCACCCCCTAATGGCAGGGGACATGACTCCCGAGGATGGTCCTCACTGGCATGGAGGGATTGTTACTAAGCACCAACTAGTGATGCATTTGGAAAAAGACCTTGACAAAAAGGGGGAAATATTAAATATAAATGAGTGTTTAGAGTTAAAAGATTTCAAAGTGAGTCAGAAGGTCATTCCAGAGGTTGCAATTATACACATCTCAAAAGGATCTCACTGACTGCTACAGTAAACAATGCCTCCAGCAGAGGAGCTCTTGAGGGCTCTAGAGACATCTAGACAATATATGCAGGGCAGACAACCCCAGGAAATTTACACCCTTGAAATATATGTTAACTTGTATCCCCAATGTAACAGAGTTAGACTAATTTATAATTTCCCTGCACATGGTTCTTCTGCCCCTTTTATTTGAACATATACTTAGCACTATACCCATTAAAAATATGTCCCAGAGACTAAGTCTTGGTCTGTTCATATGCCAGCTGTGCACTGAATTTCATGAGATTTGCAGCCAACACTTAATCTCCAGTTCATTGGACTTGCCCAGGACAACTAACAAAAGGATGATAGTGGACAAAGCCCATTCCCCCAAAAAACATTGAGTATGTACAACTGCAAGCAAGAAGTCCCATCCATCTGCCCCATGGGATCTAAGATATCTCTTCATTGGATGGAGAGTGGGCATCACCATTCCAAAATCCTCAAGATTGTGGAATGAACAAACATAAAGGGGAATGCAATTATGGACCAAAATAGATTTGTTATTATTCTAATAATGGAATAAATTGTTAAATTGATATGAAGACAGTGGTCACCAGAAGTTACAAGGAGAGGGAGAAGGAAGAATACGTGTAATGTGGGGCACTTTTGGTACATTAGAATTGTTCTGCATGATATTGCAATGATGGATACAGACCATTATTCATTTTGTCAAAACCTATGAAATTGTATAGTGAAAAGTGTAAACCATAATATAAGCTTTAGACCATGGTTATTAGCAATGATTCAATACTTTTTCTTTAATTTTAACAAATGTACCAACACCATTTGTTAAATAGACTGTACTTACCCAGCTGGATTGGTATGACAAGCTTGTCAAAAATCATTTGATCATAGATGTCTGTTTCTAAACCATCAGTTCAGTTCCATTGTTCTATGCCAGTATCATGCTGCCTTTACTTTATGTAATGTGACTTAAAATCCTCCAACTTTGCTTTTCCTTTTTAAGATGTTTCTGGCTATTTGGGGTCATTTACCCTTCCAAATAAATTTGATAATTTTGTTTTCCATTTATTTAAATATGCTGGTGGAATTTTTATCAGGATTGCATTGAATCTGTACATCAATTTTGGTAGAATTGACATTTTAATAATATTTAGTCTTCCGATCCATGAGAATTAAATATTCCTCCATTTATTTAGGTATTTTAAAATTTCTTTTAGCAATGAATTGTAGTTTTCTGAATACAATTGCTTTACGTCCTTGGTTAAGTTTATTTCTAAATTTTGATTCTTTTAGTCTTTATATAAATGGAACTTTATTCCTAACTTCCTCCACTGATTGTGCATTGCTAGTGTAGAGAAACATCACTGATTTTTTTGTATTGATCTTGTATCCGCACACTCTACTGAAATCACTTTTTAGCTCTGTTGTGGATTTTTCAGGGCTTTCTAGGTATAGGATCTGCAAATAAGAAACATTTTATGTCTTCCTTTCCAATTTGGATGTCTTTTATTTCTTTTTCTTGCCCGATTCCTCTAGCTAGAACCCTTAGCACTACACTGAACAACAATGGTGACAGTAGACATCCTTGTATTGTTCCTGATCTCAACAGGTTAGCTTATAATCTTTCACCACTGAGTACAGTGTTAGCTGTGGTATTTACATATATGGCCTTTATCATGTTGAGAAAGTTTCCTTCAATTCTTTTTATAGTATTTTTATCAAAAAGGATCCTGTATTTTGTAAAATGCATTGTCTGCAACAAGTGAAAGGATCATGTGATTTTTCTTCTTTGGTTTATTAATGTGGTGTATTATGCTGATTGATTTTCTTGTGTTGAACCATCCTTGCATGGCTGGTATAAAACTCAGTTGATCATGATGAATAATTCTTTTAATGTGCTGTTGGGTTTGATTAGCAAGTGTTCTGTTGAGGATTTTTCTTCTGTATGCATTTGGAAAATGGGTCTGTAATTTTCTTTTTTCCTAAGATCTTTATCTGGCTTTGGTATTAGGATGATATTCACTTCATAGAATGAGTTTCACAGTGTTCTTTCTTGCTCAATATTTTGGAAGAGCTTGAGTAAGATTGTCATTGAATTTTTTTGAATGCTTGGTAGAACTCAGCTGTGAAACCATCTGGTCCTGGGCTTTTCATTTTGAGGAGTTATTTGATGATGGTTTCAATCTCGTTATTTGTGATTGGTTTTTTGAGGTTTTCTATTTCTCCTAGGGTCAGTGTAGGTTGTTTGTAGGTTCCTGGGAATTTTTCCATTTCACCTACATTGTAAATTTTTTTTGACATACAGTTGTTCATACTATCCTCTTGTGATCTATTTTATTTCTGTGGGGTCAGTAGTAAAGTCTCCATTTACAATTTTTATTTTATTTATTTCCACCTTCTCTGTTTTTTCTTTTTCAGTGTAGATAAAGGTTAGTCGTTTTTGTAAGTTTTCTCGAAGCACCAACTTTTGGTTTTGCTAATTCTCTCTATGATTTTCTTGTTCTCAATTCATTTATTTCCACTCTGATCTTTGCTATTTCATTGCTTCAGCTTGCTTTGGGAATAGATTGCTGTTCATTGTCTAGTTCCTCCAGCTGTGTAGTAAGGTCATTGATTTTAGCTCTTAATTCTTTTCATTTTTATTTTTTTAATTATTTTTTTATTATTTTAATTTTCTATTTATTTATTTACTTTTTGCTTCTGACACTTTATTTTATATATATATATATTTTTTAATTGTTCATAAAAATCAAGATTTTTCACAGTACATAACAATATTCGTAAAATGATATATAAATACATATGCATATATGTGCATTTTCTTACATAAGTGTTATTTTATATATATATATATTTTTAAAGGTGCTTAGATTACCTAATTATCACTCAGAAATTACAGAGATTCCCATGTTCCCCACCTCCCACACCCCCACAACATCCCACACCAACATCCTTCATCAGTGTGGGATATCACCAGCAATGGATATACACATCCTGGGGCTTTGCCACCAAGCATAGACCACATTTCACATCATAGACCACCCTCTCTCCCACACAGTTCTGCGTGGTATATGCTGATGTTAAATGGCCTACATCTGTTGCCACAATGCCACTCATGACAACCCCCAAGTCCCAAAAAATCCCCTGTATTTCAACTGCCTCTCCCTTCCTTGCCCCGAAAATGTCCAGTGGCCACCGTCTCAACATAACTGTTACAATTTTTTCCATTGCTTGAATCACAATATACGACAGAACACCACCAAGTCCATTCTAGTCCATAGCTCTTCCCCCAATCCTGGGGGCTTTGGGATGGTGATGTCCACTCCACCTCCAAGTGAGAGAAG
>JAQZBX010037435.1:0-23796 GCA_029593785.1 Cabassous unicinctus | reverse complement strand
TTCTCTCTGAATGTTGAAATCACTTCCCCTTTTAAGGTATTCAACTGATTTGATAAAAGTGTCACCAATTGCTGATGGCAATCTCCCTGACTGATGCATATGTTATCAGCCATCCACGCAGTAAGCTCACTGGAGACCAAAGTCCATAAATGTTCTTGTATTACAATTAGCCCAGTGCTTGCTGGACCAAACACCTATACACAATTACCTGGATGAGTTGACACATTAGCCTAACTATCACAGTGGTTTACTCTGTACATTTAATAGAGGAGAGGTCCGTGGACTTCAGCATTTTAGACTGAATTTTTCACCCCAATTTTTTTAACCAGTTGCACTATATTCATAATTTTCCAATCAGTTAAATTAATCAAATTCTTAGATGGATAGAGAAAGATGGTCAATTGGGGAAAGAGGAAGACAAACCAAATATTGACAGACAATATTTCTACAGTATTCTTTATAATTCCAGGATATAAGTATGAATTTATATGCATTTCTATCCCTTTATTCATATTTTCCTTCTAAAGATTTGACAAATTTTAAATAAAAGTATATAACAATATTCATTCAATTTAGGGTTATATTTACAAAATTAAATTTGTGAAAATCAGAGTAAGTAAAATGTTCATCATAGTCAGAAACAGAGGATTAGAATTTAGGTTACAGAAAAAGTAAATAAAGACAGATTTGTAGAGCAAAATTTACCCATTCCTATCACTTTATCTTGTCAAGCACTGTTTCATTAAATTAAAAACTGATTGGTAATGGATGGTAATGATGGCAGTACAGACTTGTGAATAAAATTAACACTGAATTATATATCAGAGGGTGGTTTAAAGAGGAAATTTTAGGTTGTATATATGTTTCTAGAATAAATTTTAAAAATCCATGGAGTTGTACTACACAAATAGCAAACCCTAAGTTAAATCATTGACTTTTATTTAATATTGCAATTATAAAAAATTTTATTTCATGGTTTGTAACAAATGTACCACTTTATTGCAAGGTGTTAATGATAGGGGGCATATGGGAACTCTGTATTTTATGCAAACTTTTTCTGTAAACCTCAAATTCTCTAATATAAAGAATAATACATTTAAAAACTAATTATAAATTATGTATATTTAGAAATATGAAAATTTAAAATGTATGAAATTAGCCATAAATAAACAAATTAGAAAAGCACAAGGAAATGTGATTATAAAGGGTTAGAATAGAGATACATAGATTGCAAAATAAGAAACACTATGAATATGACATTTAATCAATTAGATACAATAATCTAAAAATCTTTAAAGACAGAAAAGTTTAAATTATAGTAGGAAGAAAGGAAATTTAAGAAAAGTAGGAGAAAGGATGTTGAATATTTCTTCTGGTATATACATATCTATCTATATAGATAGATAGAGATATGAAAAATAAAGAAAAAATAAGGTAAATATATATCAAATGATCAATTGTTTGATCAACTAAATAGCAAACATAATGGAAATACGCTGTGGCATGGATGCATAGGAGAGTTCGTATCTTTTCCTTCACTTCCTATCATATGTGAAATTAAGATCCTTTTCTCTAATGCACAGATTTCTTTATCCTACAAATTTGATGATGACAGGTACATATTAAAGAATGTATTCATGTTTCTGACTTGTATCATAAAACTTAGATGCTTAGAAGTAGAACAGAAAAAAAAATGATGAAATAGAACGTATCTGTTTGTATCCATACAAACAAATTTTATGGATGATGAGAATTTATTGTTAAAGCTTTATTGGTCCTACACATATACACACACACACACACTCATAGATATGATATTAATGTGATGTAAACATTTAATAGGAAAACCTGGTGCTCTTAATTCCTGTAAAAATCTTTATTTTTCTTTTACAATGTAGAATATCATCAGGAGTGAACCACATCTCATTGGTGACAGAATTTCTTCTCTTAGCTATTTCTGGCCCATGGAAGATTCAGTTATTGTAAGCTTCACTTTTTATAGTGATTTATCTTACAGGTCTGATAGGGAATGGCCTCATTTTCACCATAACTGCCATTGGCCCATATCTCCAACACAATGTATTTTTATCCTGGGGATTACATGTTTATTAGCCTCATCTCTCTTGTTGTGCCCAAAACTCTTATCAATCCCCTTACACAGTGTAACTCCATTCCATTCCTTTCTTATTGTCCCCAGGATTTTCTGGTGCTTTTTCATCCACTGCACAGCTCTTCTTCCTCATGGTGATGTAAATTGACAGCTATGCTGCCATTTGCCATCTATTTTAGTTTCCTAGGCAGTTCAAAGCAAAGGAATTGAAATGGATTAGGTTAAAAAATGAGAACTTATTTTTTCTCTTAGTTTTGAGGTCAGGAATATATCCAAATCAAGTCATTATCAACATCAAGGTGATTCTTTCTTCCTGAAGACTAACAATCTGGGGGTGGCCACTAGTGATCCTTGACTCCTCTGTCACATGGCAAGGCACCTACCTGGTGCTGTCTGCTGGTATGCCCCTCCCTTTCTGCATTTCAGGTTCTTGCTTCTGTGATTTCAGGTTCTTGCTTCTGTGGCTTTTCCTATCTCTGTCTGAATTTTATTCTGCTTATTAAGTATTCCAGTAATAGGATTAAGACCCATTCTGATTGAGGTGGGATACACTTTAATTGAAGTAATCTCATCAAAATGTCCTACTTACAATGAATGTACATGCACAGGAATGGATTAGATTTAAGAACGTTTGTCTAGGGTACATAAAGTTTCAAATCACCACATTCCATCATCTGGACCCCCAAAAGACATGTTCTTTCTATATGCAAAATACATTCATTCCATCACAATATCCCAAATGCCTTAAATAATTTCTGAAATAATGCTTAGTACAAAGCCTCATCAAAATTGGTTATAGGTGTGGTCTATTGTGGGGCACAATTCCCCTGTATATGTGGACTTATGAAACCTAGAGAATAAGTTATCTCCTTTCTATATGCAGCAGAGGTACAGACATAGGATAAACATTTCCATTTCAAGGTCTGAGAGCGATCTATTGAATGATGTTTAGTCCTCTGGGTCTGAAGTAGTGACAGCCCCAATCCTTCAAAGTACTTGAACAGTGACCATGCTTTCCATGGTGGCCAGGCTCTCTGCCATCCCTAGGGTACATATCCATGATCATCAAGAATTGAGGTGGCATCCAAACTCTTTATAAACCTTAGCATATAAGTTCCACTCTCTGAGAACACTAGTGTGGTGACATTCTTCCTGAACAATGGAGAGGAAAGGATACCCCTCCAAGCACCAGGGAAGACAACCTTTCCACACACATTGGTGGGCCCCTTTTCTTGGCTCAATAAGATGCTTTTAGTTCAGACCTCACCTTCGATGGTTCTGCTCTTGAAGTGATTTTTCCTTCAATCTGTCTTTTAGTCCAGGTTGGCAGTAGTTCCATTCAGACTGATCTCACAAAAATCTTGTTACCTTTGCATGTAGTACTCAGAGGCCCAATCCAACAAACAGTAGGATTTTCTACAGATCCTTCCTGGGTAACTGCACTTCTAATCCTGACTTGAACTGAAATGACTGAATGGATCCAGTTTCAGATGAATCCTCACATGGAGGACTATTTTCTGGGGACTTGTTTTCTGGAAGCTCAGTATTTTCCAAACCAATTTTGGTTTTTCTGTGCCCAGGAGTTAATTTTTCAGCTTATCTCTTTCCTCTCACATTTTTCTATGAGATGCCAAGAGAAACCAACTGCATTTTCCACACTTAGCTTGGAAATCTCATCAGCTAAATATCCAAGCACATTGCTTTAAAATTCTTCCTTGCATCCAAAATTAGAACTCAATTTTGCCAAGTTCTCTGCCACTTACAAACAAGGATTGCCTTTCCTCCAGTTTGCAATAACGTATTCATCATTTCATCTAAGGCTTCATCGGAAGTACCTATAGCATTCATATTTCTACCAACAGTCTATTCAAAGCAATCTAGTCCTTTTCTATAAACACCTCACAATTCTTCCAGTATGTATCCATTACCCACTTCCAAATTCATTTCCACATTTTTGGAATTTGCTATAGCAGCACCCCACTCTCCTGGTAATAAAATCTGTTTTACTCTCCTAGGCTGCTCAAAGCAAATACTATAAAATAGATTTGATTATACAAAGATTCTTTTCACTCATGGTTTCTAGAACAGGAAAAATTTCCAATCAAGGCATCATGAGGTGATAGATATTTCCTGGAGAACAGCTACCTCTTCGGCCACATGGAAAGGCACATGGCAGTGTCTTCTGGGCTCTCCCTTCTCTTCCAGGTTTTGTTGATTTAGCTTTTTGTTTTTGTGGCTTTTTTCTTCTCTGCCTGAATTTCATTCTCCTATCAGATGTACAAGACCAATCCTGATTGAGGTGGGACAAAATTTAACTGACATAATCTCATTTAACATCTACTTGCAATGGGTTCATGCCCACAGAAATGGATTAAATTTAAACACATGTTTTCTGGACTACATAAAGCTCAAAACCACCACACTATCCCCTGTATTATGACATCTTCATTAACAGGGGAAAGTGCATGCAGATGGCAGTGGTGTCCTAGTTAAGCAGTGATTTTATGTTTCTCATACATACAGTGGGCACCTTTTCTTTATCTTCTGTGAACTCAATACAATTAAACATTTCTACGTAATATTTCCCAGTTATTGGATATACTTGTTTAAAGCCTATAACTTCAGAGATTGTGATTTTTTTTCATTCACATTAATGTAATACTTGACTTATGATACTTTATCTGCATCAAAATCTTCTATATCTGCATCTTTTCTAATATCAGAAAGATTCCTTTTACACAAGGGCAGTCATAAGCCTATTCCACTCGGTAATTGGTGTACTATTCCTCACAACTGCTTATCTGCTTACCTAAAACTGATTCTAGAGTCAACACCATTCACTGATCTCTTTCTTTTTATGAACAATGTTTAGTAAATGAAATAGAATATCCATTTACAATGAAATAAATAAATATATCATATATTCATATAAATTGTAATATCCATATATAGAAAATAGACCCTGAACTACATATGCACAGGCAAAAATAGGCTCCTTGGCTTACAATTATAAAACTAGAAGCAGGGAAGCAGATGTGGCTCAAGCAGCTGGGTGTATGCGTACCACATTGGGGATCCTGAGTTCAGTTCTTGATGCCTCATAAAGAAGATGAGCAAGACAGCAAGACAGCAAGACAGTGAGCTGACATGATATGCTGCAACAGTGAGCTGACACAAGATGATGCAATAAGATGATGCAGTGAGATGATTCAATGCTGAGACACCGCAAGGAAAGACAATGAGAGACACAACAAGCAAGGACCAGAGGTGGCTCAGTGATTGGGTGCCTCCCTCCCACATGTTCAATTCCCAGTGCCTCCTGAAAAAGAAGATGAACAGAGAGCAGACAGCAATTGCAAACAATAAGGTGAGAGGGGGTAATAAATCTTTCTAAAAATGTAAGCAACTCTCTCTGTTACTACGTCCCTGATCATCTTCTTAAGCATAGTGTTCAAAGATGTCTCATTTTACCCTTCCAATAGCATAGGCTCTTCCTCCATTACACTGCTTATTATAACTATCTGGATGAATGCTTTAGCTACTAAACCACAAACTGTGCTGGCAAATAAGGAATATATTTCAGGATCTCTAATCTCTAGCATAGTACATGGCATTTGAACTGTAGGCTTTGAGGTTTTAGAGATAAAGCTAACCCTAGCTAAAGCAAAGTCACAAGCAAAGAAATATGAGGAATTGTGTTGGGATTTAGTCCAGACTTAGCCATTAGATCCATTTAGCAGACATGTAAAGAAAGTGAGACAAAGCTTATTTGATAAGCTAGCAAGAGAAAAGAGGGCCTTATTGCCAAGATAAAGAGTGCCACATTCTGAAACCTAATATGTAACTAATCTAGTTACACAGAAAAAGAACATGTAACAGTTTTATTGATTCATTCAGAAAAAATGAAAGCTACATTATAACCTATACACTACCCCCTGTGCTAATTCCAATAGCACAGACAATGGCTCATGAAAACTGGTTCTACTCAAAATACAAGGTTAACTTTACAATGATGTCCCTTGGAAATAAGATTTAATGTCACCACATTAGGAGAATACATTCTACATTGTGTTATTCTTCTCCCTTAATCCCATTATATATAGCCTTAGAAATAAAGCAATAAAGACATGTTTGGGGAAGTGGATAATGAGAAAGCTCTTGAGAAAAGATAATATTCTTATATTTACCAGAATAAAAGTATTTCCCTCTTAACATATGTGTAAATAAAGCATTGATCCATTTGTTCTATGGAACTCTATATTTATCCAGAGGGTTACTTTGAACAATGGTGCCTATCCTTGGCTAAACTGGAATGAAATATACAAACTTGTTACTGATGAAGTCATATTTAGGTCTGAAACATTACAACTTCTGAGCTTTAATACATAACTGTGATAGGATGATTATGTACCCTCAAAATAAGACTTTTTAAAAAATGTTAATTAGAATTAAAGTAAATGGTTTAAATTTGCTTGTAAATAGGACTTTTAAGAGCTGTTATCATTAGTCAAGTTGTGGGCAACTGAATCATGGTGTTCCTATTACATATTATTCAAAGACTTATAGTGTGAAAGCCACAGAAAAAAGCAGGAAGCCAGCAGACACAAAAGAGTAGATGCAAGGAGAGAAAGACCACCATGTAATGGGTGTCAGAGTTACCAGCCAAGGAACCCCAAGGATTGCAACAAGCCATTACCAGAAAAGTACAGACTTCAGGGAGAAATAATGGCCTTACTGCAGCCCTGATTTTGGAGGGATACCTTGATTTTGCCCTGCAAACCATGATATGATAACTGCTTCTTGTTTAAGCCAACACATTGTATACTTCAGCAGCCTGACACACTAAGACAGAGTCATAAACACACACACATTTGTTCTAGCTACAGATAATGTGCAAACTGATATTTTTGAACCTGGTTTATGTTAGGCTATTTTGGTTTCTGTTTATTTGCATGTTTACCCATACTGGCTTTGTCTTTGTGACTAGAGAATGATCGTCATCTCCTCTGTAAATAAGACTGTGGATTCTCCAAGTTCAAATAACTCTCAGGCTTCTTTCTGTTCGTTCCTTAGAGGAAGCATGTACTGTGTGACTCAGAAAGTTCACAGAAAATTGTTTCTGTATATGATGGACCTTGGTAAAATTGAATTAAGTTCTCTTAATCCTGATGCACTATAGCCTATTCCTTTAAACATTCTTTCTGAATATACATTTATAATGTCTGGCATAATTTTCCCAGGTCCTGAATCAACATAAATGGCACAACTGCCAATAAAACATGTACTTCATTCTCAACAGTCTATTGAGAAATGTCATTTGCAGAAAATAAAGGAATGACTGCTCTTATTAAGAAATTTACTTATCACAACAGATGTGCTTTCCCTACACCATAACAAATATTTACATTGACTAAATTCATGTGGTTATATCATTTCAACTTTTATGAAATATATAAAAGTTACATTTTTTCAAAAATATTGTTGAAGCATATCATTCATACATGAACATACATTAACAGTAAGTGTATAGTCAAAGTTGTGAACTTACAAATAAACATGCCTAACATCATAACAGGGTGCAAAACATTATGCCACCACCAACACTTTGCATTGTTGTGAAACAATTGCCACAAACTATGCAAGAACATTGTTAAAATATTTTTACTATCTATAGTCATCTTATATTTGGTGTATTTTTCACCCAACCACCCTTATTATTTTTTTCTCTTTTTTAATTTATTGAAGGATCTCATACATGAACATACATAAACAATAAGTGTATAGTAATAATTGTGAACTTACAAAGCAAACATTCATAACATCATACTGGGGTCCCATATATCAACCCTCCACGAACACCTTGCATTGTTATGAGACATTTCTTACAAATTATGAAAGAATATTATCAAAATCTTACTATTAATCAGAGTGCTTATCTTACATTTAGTATATTTTCCCCTAACCCACCCTATTATTATTTTTAAATATATTTTTATGACAGAAGTTGTAAACTCACAAAACAATCATGAACACATGCAGAATTCCCAAACAACACCCCTCTATGAACACACCACACCCTGGTGAAATATTTGTTACAGATTGTGAGATAATATCCAATTAATACCAGGTCCACTGTGTACATTTGGCACATATTTTGCATACTCCCCCATTACCTACACAGTACATCTTTGGCATAGATACAAGAATACTACATTATTACTGTTAACCATACTCCATAGGTCACTTCAGTTGTATTTTTCCCATGCTTCTCCACATTCCCACCAACCTGCAATACTGATGTACATCTGCTACAGCTACAAAGGACATTCTTGCATCTGTATCATCAACCACTATTCTCATCCATCTCTGGGTTTACTGTACTTTTCACTTCCTAGAGAATTCTCTAGTTTTCTGTCAATTGGCATTTACATCCCTAGACTAACATTTTCAGCCACATCCCCATTTATAAACCAGCTGTTACTCTCTATAATGTGTTACCATCAACTCTCTACATTTCCTAACTTTTACCATAAAGCTAATTAAAATTTTTATATACATTAAATATCAGTAATCCATCTCAGTCCTCCTCTTATTTCCTTTAAGAATCTACCACCAACCACCGGGTCTTGAAGATATTTCCTACAGTTTCTTCTAGAAGCATTACGGTTCTTGCTTTTATATTTAGGTATTTGATTCATTTTGAGTTAATTTTTGTATAAGGTGTGAGATAGGGGTCCTCTTTCCTTCTTTTGATATGGATATCCAATTTTCTCAGCACCATTTGTTGAATGGACTGTTCTGCCCTAGCTGGGTGGGTTTGACAGGTAACTGAAAAATCACTTGACCATAGATGTGAGGGCCTGTTTTTAAACCATCAATTCGGTTCCATTTTTCTATGTGTTTATCCTTATGCCAGTATCATGTTGTTTTTATCATTGTAGCTAGGTAATATGACTTAAAATCTGGAAATGAGAGTCTTCTAATTCCATTTTACCATTTTAAGATGTTTCTGGCTATTCAGGAACCGTTAGCCTTCCAAATAAATTTTATGATCATGTTTTCCATTTAAAAAATGCTGGTGAAATTTTTATCGAGATTGCATTAAATCTGTATATCAATCAGAGTAGAACTGACTTCTTAATTATATTTAGTCTTTCAATCATGAGCATGGAATGTTCTTCCAATTATTTGGGGCTATTTAAAATTTCTTTTAGCAATGACTTGTAGTTTTCTGAATACAAGTGCTTTGTATTTTTGGTTAAAATTATGCCTGAATATTTGGGTTTTATCCGTCATATTTTATTTTCACCCCTCTTTTGACACTTTTAGTTACTGTGATTGATATAATCTTATTTGCTAGACTGTCTCCCAGGCCTCTCTTTTTGTCTTTTCTTTTCAGGCTGTAGCACACCCTGTAGTATTTCCTGCAAAACAGGTCTCTTGATTATAGACTCTCTCGGTTTCTGTTTATCTGTGAATATTCTAAACTCACCCTCATTTTTGAAAGACAATCTTGGTGGATATAAGATTCTCGACTGGAAATTTTTCTCTCCCAGTATCTTAAATATATCATACCACTGTCTTCTTGCTTCCGTGGTTTCTTGTGACAAGTCATCACTTAATCTTATTGGGTATTTCTTATATATTATGCATTGCTTTTCTCTTGCTGCTCTCAGAATTCTCTCTTTGTCTTTGGCATTTGACATTCTGATTAGTATATATCTCCAAGTTGGTCTATTAGGATTTTTCAGATGGGAGTACATCATGCTTCTTGGACATGAATATATATGTCCTTCAATAGGGTTGGGAAATTTTCTACCTTTATTTCTTCAAATATTCCTTCTGCCCCTTTTCCCTTTTCTTCTCCTTCTGGGGGACACCCAAGACACATATGTTTGCACGTCTCTTGCTCTCCTTTAGTTCCCTGAGATCTTGTTCAGGTATTTCCAATCTTTCTTAATCTGTTCTTCTGTATGTTCACTTTCAGAGACCATTTCTCCAAGCTCACCAATCATTTCTTCTGCCTCCTCAAATTTCCTATTATATGATTCCAGTGTATTTTTACTTTCACTTATTGCACCTTTCATTCCCATAAGATCTATGATTTTTTTATGTATACTTTCAAATTCTTCTTTGAGCTCATCCAATGTCTTTTTAATATCCTTAATTTCTTTAGCCATCCCATTGAATTTTTTAAGGAGACTTGTTTGAATGTCTATAGTTGTCTCAACTCCTTTATGTCATCTGAAAGCTTATCTTGTTCCTTTTACTGGGTCATATCTTTCTGTTTCTTGGTATGGATTGTAATTTTTTGTTGGTGTCTTGGCATCTGGCTTACTACAGTATTTATTCTGGGTGCAGTTTTTCTCTTTAATTTAGGACTTCCTGCCCTTCTCCCTTGCTGATTGTGTAGTAGGAGCCAAGGATGTAGTTGCTTCTGTAGGCTGTGGAGGCTCAAGCTACCCTTATTGCTCCAAAGACCAGTGAAGCTTCTCCCAACTTTCTCCTTGGGTAGGAGTAGGGATAGAGCCACAGGTCCATGGAATAATCCAATTCATGCAGGCCTAGACTGTAGTTGCCCAGAGAGACTGATGAAGCTTCATGCCCCTTTCTCCCCTGCCTGGGGAAGGGATGGAGCTGCAGGTATGGGCAGCAATCTATGCTGTACAGGTTCAGAATGACCACAGTTGCCCAGGTTGACTTCCGATCATTTAGTCTGTGCCAGCTAAATGCACCTGCAGTTACTTGGATATGCTGGTGCAGGACCTGTTATCTTCCTCCCTGGTAGAGGTGGAGCTGAAGCCTAGGCTAGAGCTGCAGGCCAATCTGGGTGAAAGAAACCGGTCTCTACCATCACTGTGATTTTCAGTCAGCCCGGCTTCCACTCATGCTGGGGGTGGAGGCAAAAGAGCAGCTACCAGCCTCCTACTGTCTTGGGCAGGCTCAAACTTTAGCTGGTCTTAGAGTTATGCTTTAGCCAGCCGAATTTACTAATCAGTAGCTGAAATCGGTGGCCATCCTCTCTTCCTCCCCTGTTTTTGGGAAATGGAGATTCCAATTCCTGCCACAGAATAGTCCATGGATTGGCTTGTGCTACCAAATTAGGATGGTCACTGGGCTCTGTGGCATGGCTTATAATTTCCTAGAGAGGCTGGCATAGCTCCCCCCAGCTTCCTCCCTGCCCGAGGTAGGCCTGGGGCTTAGGCTAGAGCAGCAATCTGATCTAATGGAAAAAAGATGGTCCCTACCAGCACTGTGGTTTTCAGTCAGCCCTGCTTCCCCTCATGTCAGGCATGGAGTTAAGATGGTGGCTACCAGCCTCTTTCTGACATGGACAGGTTCAAACTTTAGCTGTTCTTATGATTATACCTTAGCCCACCGAATTTACTAATCAGTAGCTGAAGTTGATGCTCAACTGTCTCTTCCTCCCCCGTTTTGGGTAGTGGAGCTTTCAATTCCAGTCACGGAACAGCTCCTAAGGTGGCTTGTGCCTCCAGTGCATTGGCCTCCATGGCATGAAGTGCTCTACCTACAAATCTTCTGTGCAGATGTGCAGTCTCCTCCTTCCAATCTTTCAAGGATGTTGTAGGATGCATTTATGGTCTCCTGGAGCCCCCAAACAAGTGCTCTAGATAGCTCTGGGTGATCACCAACTGCCCTGTAGCAGGAGCTGTTTCTCAAAGTTCTTTACTCTGACCCCAAGTCGCTGGTGTCCCCTATTATTTTTAATATATTTTCATTACAGAAGTTGTGAATTTACAAAACAATCATGCACATGTGTAGAATTGTCATACAACACCCCTTCACCAACACACCATACCATGGTGGAATATTTCTTACAGGTTATGAGAAAACATCATCAGACTATTACCTGCAACTATGGTACATAGCATACATTTGGCACACTTTTTCCATACCTCGACCATTATCAACACAGTAAATCTTTGGCATTGATGAAAGAATATTACAGCATTGCTGTAAACTGCAGTCCATAGGTCATACTACATTTTTAATTGAATTCAAATTGGAGAAATAGTTGCTCTTTTTTAAAAAAAATACTTTGCTCTTTATCTTTTATCCAGAATTTAAAAAATATATTATATTATTAATTCTCTACCCTCACTTAATAGTACAAGGAACTCAAGACATGAGATTTTTTTATATGTGGCTTCTCAGTATTCCATGTGGTACTTCACTTCTAAACTCTGGCCCAAGGAACAGGAGGAGGAAAAGGTGTTAGCAACCAACATGGTGATCACTCTCAGATAACTCTGTGCAAGAGAATATGTAAACTTTTGATGATTTTCATACAGTTTTATAGATCATGGCCTCAGCTGTATTATAAATGTGTAAGAAATAAGTGTTTCCAAAGAATTATGCATCATTTAGTATTTACTAGAGAAAATGGGAAGGATGATTTGTCTTATGTTTGCTCTTGCTTTTACTACTTTCCAACCATTTAATTCTTCAAAATAATTAGCCTAAGTTTTGGAGGATGATACATTAAGTTTTTAACCAATATTATCTCTCACACATTTTTTCTGATGTAGAAGCAAAGTTAAATACAGAATATCAGTATCTTCAAAAAAGTATAGATTTAAAAATTCATTAATTTATCATCAACATTTTGTGAATTAATGTTATCTTTGTATTATTTTGTAATTACATACGCTTTCTCATCTGCTTTGAAATTATACTTTAAACATAACCAAGTATAGTTTGTTTATATAGTCTAATATCTCAAATGTTTCCTCTCTTTGAAACTTAAATGGTTTAGATCAGGAATATTATAATGGAACAAATATAGACCTTCATTTCAGTGTTTTACTTTCCTTTCTGACTTCCCATTTCAGTCTCTCTATTTAAAGATGATACTAAGTTTGACTTAAACCCCAGTATTCAACCTAATTCTGGAAGGATACTGCTATATTTCCAAGGTTTGGAAGGCTCATAGTTTCCTATTTCAATGTCATTTGTATGTCTTAATATTTGTGGTGGCTGATTATGGGTTCACAGATATTGCCACCTGATTTAATCAGCATGGCAAGGTCAGTAAATGGTATAAACTGTAAATAAAATAAATAAGTCATACAATTGTTATTCCTAGTTAACATCTGAATAATGCTTCTATTATAGGTAAGTGTACTGCATTTAACTTGAATAAGAACATTTTATACAGAGAAGATATGAAAATTCACTTTTTTAACAGTGTAAACCTTCATTTACTGCAGAGGAAAGCCACACTAATAACAACAAAATCTATTGCATAGGAAAGTTTTATGATATCAAACAAGGGGAATTGACTAGTTAATGTGAAAAGTGATAGATATGAGTCTATCTCATAATTTTAATCTGTCCAAAAATATTTGGTGAATTGCTCTGATAACATGTGATTATACTTTGAGTTTGTATTTGCTTCCAGTTATTTATTACATACAACAAAAAGGTAATTAGGTCAATTTTCTTGTCTGGCAAAGCTTAGTTTTAAGAAGAGAATTTACAGGCAGGCTATATAATTTCCCCCACTGAGGAGTAAAAGCTTTGCATTTATGTTCAAAACACATATTGTCATTACAAGTAGCTATAATTAGTGTAAAGAATAAGAAGAAAGAATAAAATGTTGGTGTGGCAGTTTTATGAATCTGAAAAAAAGAATGCTTATGTTTGTAAACTAATCTATTTTTCTGGATGTGATGTGCTTTGTGTTAAATCCACTTGATAGACCTTTGATTGGATTACTTGTAAATATCACTTTAGGGCTTTGAATGGGGCTACATCAATAAGGCCTAACTTAATTTGGGTCTTTACCACTTGCTGGGTTTGATATAAATGGAAAAACAGAAAAAAAAATGGATGGAGACAAACAGAGGAGAGAAAGCTCTGTCATTTTTGGATACTTCCATGTGAAAGAATGGAGAAGGATTAAACAGCTGAATCCCTGGGAAAAGATGAGCCATTTCCTGAGCTTATTCAGGTAGGCTTACTGCAGATCTTTGGAAGAGAGCAGCTCAGCTAAAAGTTATATAGGAGGCCTAGAATGAGACAAGCCATATGCTATCCTGCAGTGGAAATCAGGAAGAAAGCAGAACCAGTCAGCCTGAGAGAGGAAGACTGGCAGAGAAGGAGAAACCTGGGCAGAGATCAGCATCTGTCTTACTTCACCTTGTGGCAACACACCAGGATAGTAGCTGACTTTGGTGAGAAGGCATCTCTAATGGTGCCTAATTTTGGGCTTTCCATGGTATTGAACTGTCAGATTTTTACCAAACAAATCCCCTTTATAAAAGCCAACATATTTCTCATATTTTGCATCAGCAGCCTTTTGGTAGAACTAATACAGAAGTTGGCATCAGGAGTGTGGTTGTGCTGCTGCAATTAACAACAATACTAGAATAGTTTTATAAATGAGTAAGGGGTAATTTCTTGGAGGAATTGTGAAATGCTTGATGGAAAATGTCTTGAATGCTTTGAAAAGACTCTTGGTAGGAATACTGACTAAAAAGTTTTTTCCAGTGAAGGCTTGGAAGGTAATTATGAATCTATTTTTGGAAACTGGAAGAAAGATGATCCTTGTTTTAATGTTGCAGAGAACTTGGCAAGAATAAATCCTTATGTTAGATGGAAGGCAGAGTTTGAAAATGATGAACTTGGACTATTTAGCTGAGATTTCCAAAGTAAATGTGGAAAATGTGGCCTGGCGTCTCCTTGCACCTATAGCAAAATGACAGAGGAAAAAAGTTGCTGAGAACTAAATTGTTGGGCAAAGAGGAACCAGGCATTGATTTTGGAAATTCTAAGCTTCTGATAATAAGCCCCCAGAAGATAAAGGTCAATTTGAGGAATTAACTAAATTTGGAACTTATAAGTCAGGATTGAAAATTCAGTTATCCGGGAAGGTCTTGTAGAAAGTCATATTGTCTGATGGCTTTGACTGCTGTTTCCCGCATGCTAAACCAACAAGTTTTTGTGAGATCTATATGAAAGAAATCACAGCCAATCTCGACTAAAAGGGACAGGGAGATGAGAGATTGAAGGGCAAATGGTTTTAAGAGGAAAATCATAGAAACTGAGATAGAAATTAAGACATCTCCTCAGGCCAAGACTGGGATTCCATCCTGTGTATGGAGAGGGTGAGTTTGCCCCATCATTTGAAGAGGATGGATGTTCCAGCCCACTGTTCAGGGAGAGTTTGGCTCAAGATATAGAGAACGTGGAGTACATTCCCTGGTGGTTGGAGAGAGTTAGATTGCCACTCCACTACTCTGACGTGGGTGAGCCTATTCCCCATTGGTTGGGGAGAATAATGTCATCACCCTACTATTCTGAGAGGATTGGGCCTAGTCCCTATAGATTATGGAAACTCAGTTCACCACCTCAGTGTTCTGAAGGTTTTGGTACTTTGTATTAGCAGTCCATTAGCAGACTAACACAGTTGGGAAAAATAAATAGCCTCACTATTTATTGTTTTATCCCTAAGCTAAGTTGACACAGAAATAATGAAGATTCTAATTACTCTGAAACACTAGCTTTTTATGCAATATTAAATCTTCCAATATTTATGCCAAAGTACTTCATAAAAGAAACTTAATTTTAATTTTATATTAGATATTATTAACTCTCAAACACATCATCCTATGAAAAGGGATTTCAGATATTTACTAAACTTCAGCTAAATACTGATTTCAACATGGAGCACATCAAATTTTAGTTAAAAAGATTATAAAATACCTATCTCTTGAATGCTGACATCTTACTATACTCTAAATTTTAGTATCATTATTGAAATTTTTCATTTCACTGTCTCAAAATCACATATTTTTAAAATGAATGCATGCCCCTGGTATAATGTAACAACCTTCAAAAGTTTTGGACAGTAATATGAACTTCACAAATATATTGAAAAAAAAATAAATTAAACCATGCTGTAAATCATTGGTGAAATGCTATTCAGAATTAAACTTTTTGTCAACTTTGTCTGAATAATGAAATTTAAAATATTTAATAAGTTAATAAAATATTAAATTGTATCTCAAAGTTTTCTTGATTCAAATTTATTTTATCACAGTTACAATGGATTAGGCTGATTTCTGATTTTATATTTTCTGATTTATTTATTTTATTTTATATTTTTCCCTTTATATCACAGATCATAAGGAATTTTGTTTTTAATTTAGTTTCTTTTGCTCCTTAAGCAAACACCAGGCAATGGGTTGACTTATAATAGGAATTACTTAGCTCATGGTTTTTGGGCTGGGAGAATTCCCAATCAAAACATCATCAAAACAATGATTTCTTTCTGAAAATTGGAACACTTGGGATGATTGAAGTGTTCCTGAGTCCTGTGCTACTTTATCACATGGTAATGTATATGCAGATTCTTCTGGCTTCTCCCTTAACATTCCAGGTCCTGTTGACCTTCAGTTTCTTGCTTGCCGTAACTTTATTCTCTCTGTCTGAATTTTATTCTACTTATAAAGGATGCCAGTATTAGGATTATGACCCATCCTCAATTAATTTCGCCACACCTGAGTGGAAGTAACCTCATCTAAAGGCCCTAATTATAATGTATGTGATTGTTAAATTCATGTGTCAAACTAGCCAGGTAATGACTTTTTTGGTCAAACAAACACTGGCTTTATCCTTACTGGAGGATATTATATGGACTTAAATTATCAGTAAATTGATGGTATCTATGGCTTATTACATCTATAGTCAACTGAGGAGGTTATTTTCAGCAATGATAGATGTTTCATCCAATCTGTTGAAGGCTGTTAAAGAAGAACTGATGATTTTAGCAGTCAGAAAAGATAATTTACATTTCTACTTCAGTCTGCCAGTTTCTTCTGGGGAATTCACTGAAAACCTCATCTGAGTTCCCAGCTTGTGGCCTACCTTATGAAATTTTGACATGCTCATGCCCACAGTTCCATGAGACAATTATTTTGAAAATCTCAGTGTGTGAGATTGGAAATACATATCCATCCTCTCAGTTCTATTTCCCTAGAAAACATCACTAGCACAATGGGTCCACACCTACAAGGATAGATTAAGCTTAAAAACATGCTTTTCTTGGGTACAGAGCTTCAAACCACCATTTTCTGCCCTTGGTCCTCTATAAGAAGGTTTGCTCTATGTAGAAAATACAATCATCTTGTCACAATGTTTCAAAAGTTTCAAGTCTTTTCAGAATCAATGATAAGTACAAAGCTCATCAACATCATTTATGGGTGTGGTCCATCATGGGACACAGTTTCTCTCTGTCTTCATACCTGTGAAACCTAAAGAACAATTTATCTGCTACCAATAAACAATAGAGGGACAGGCATAGGATAGGCATTCCCATTCCAGAAGGAAAAGTTGGCTGGAAAGCAAGGGTCTTGGGTCTAAGAATTTTCCAAACACAGCATTAGATTTCAAGGTCTGAGAGTCATCTATGAATTAAATATTCATCCTCTGGGCCTGATGAAACAGTAGACCCACTCATTTGAAGTGCTAATGCAAAGGACATGCTCCCCTTAAACGCTGTAGTAAAGGCCTCATCCTCTCCAAGCTTTGGGATGGGAACCAAGCTCTACACAATTGCAATGGCACAGATCCAACCCTCTCTCAGCATTAGGGTGGCGAATCCTGACTTCTACTTAAAAGGCTGAGTGCTTACATGTTCAGTTAAACTGTCATATGGAATCTTATTCTCTGTGCACTAATTTTCTGGAAGCTCATGGAGGTCTTTGATAAACCCACTTTTAGACCTAGTCTCAGAGCACACAATCTGGATAGGCTCACAATTTTCCAAACCATAGATTGCTGGTTTCTTTGTGTTTAAAGTTCAGATTTCAGCTTACTGATTTCCTCCCACATTTTACTATAAGCTTCAAGGAGAAACCAGTCTGCATTTTCCATACTTAGCAAGGAAATCTCCTCAGGCAAATATTCAAGTTAATCACTTTCAAGTTATGTCCTCCATTTGATAACAGAACTCAAGTTTGCCAATTTTTGGCCACTTTAAAACAAAGACAGTCTTTCTTCTAGTTTGAAATAATACATTCATCATTTACTTCTTAAGCCACATTATCTTTATGACCATATTTCTACCAACAGTCTCTCCAAAGAAATCTAAGTTTTTTCTGTCAATCACGTGAAAATTCTTCCTTCTACCAATTACCCAATTCTAAAGCCACTTCCACATTTATGATATTTGCAATAACAGCACCCTGCTTTCCTGGTGCTAGAATCCATTTTAGTTTCATGACTACTCAAGCAAATACTGTGCAATGGGTTGGCTTAAGCAATGGGAATTTTTTTGTGCACATTTTTGAAGCCAGGACAATTCCAAATCAAAATATCATCTAGACAATGATTTCTTCCTGAAGACTGGCATTCCAGAGCTGGCTGGAATGATCCTTAATCTGGACTTCTCTGTCCTGGCCTCTCTCTTCCCTTCTTTTTTCTATTAACCTTCATATTCTTGTTTTCTGTGGCTTTTTCTACCTTGTCTGAATTTCATTCTGCTTACTAAGTTCTCCAGTAATAGGATTAAGACCCATCCTGATTGGGTTGGAACACATTTTAATTGAAGTAACCTTATCTAGAGGTCCTATTTATAATTGGCTTATAATTCCAGGCATGGAATTAATTTAGACACATTTTTCTGGAATACCCAGCTCTAAGCCATGATAGTGTCAATTAATTGCATACCCAATATTATTTTTAGAGTTATAAAAATATTTGTCAATATGCAAAAATTTATATATTGCAATTTATGTAACTGAAATCTATAGGGTAATGTACCAAAGGTTTAGAAAAAGCATTGAAAAAGTGAAAAAAAAAAGATTAAGGAGCAAATATGAAGACAATAATTGACCACACAGATGTGAAAAATAAGAAAAACTTGTATAAATTGAAACATGTTATTGCTTAAACTAAAGTTTAAATGAAAGTAAAACTAAAAGGTGAAAATGGTTAATGAATTTGACCTGAAAAATTACTGTGAAGATTGCATAAAGAAGGAAAGGAAACATTGTGCAAACATACCCATACACAAGCACACACAATCCAAAAAAAATAGCAAATTAATATATAGAGAGGATAAAGGAGAAAATAAGAAGAAATAATGGAAAGGAAGATAGGTCTTTTTTATTGTTAATGACTGAAAATTCTATAAAACTATTAAAAGTATGAATCCATCTATTCAGAAAGATAAATTTTATTGCAACCCAGATATATAAAAAGAAATCCCAAAATGGTTTGCAGGATACCTTTTATTTTTTCCTCCAGATCCACCCCTTACCCTTCTCCAGCTGGCTTTTCTCCCTGTTATCTACACATCTTGGAGGACATCAAGAATCTGTTCTTTGCATCTGGTAAGATTAGGCTAAGAGGGGAACTTTCAAGGTAGTAGGTAAAAGGAATTACATGCAAACAAGGGAGTTTATTCTTCAGCTTTCTTTTTGTGCAGGACACTACAGCTAGTCGTAGTCTCTAACTGAAGCTCACAGCTCTTACCAGGCAACTCTATTACCCAGTGCTCTGTCTTTCTCTGTCTGCCTCTGTCTCCCTTTTTATTTTCTTCCTTAAAAAACTTCCTCTAATCACCACTCTGAATTGATGGCCTTATTATTATTGTTGTAACAGAAGAACTTGTAACATTAATATAAACATAGTGTATTTTCATTGGTTAAGAAAGCTAACTTTTTATTATTATTAAACTTTAGATATTCTTGCAGTTATTGAACTTTATTCCAAATCTTTTCTTGAATCTGTTCATAGGATGAATTCTAGCTATTTTTCTATGATGTAAAGAAACATGTCTGCTTAGAAAGCATATTTACACATTACCAAATTTTACTAAAAAATGAAACCAAAAAACAAGCAAAAATCTACCCATAAGTCTAGTCTCATATTATGCCAACATTTCACATTACTAACATCATGTAGAATTCTTTAACACATTTTTATTTATTTCCAATATTTATGTCTTATTTATTTATCCTTGTGGTGGATGAGTTGCTTCAAAATTAAATGAGGTGATCTCACTCATCTCATTCTACGTATGGGGAACTGTATTTCTTTTTATATATTAATTTTGGGTTTCTGAGAAAGGAAAAATGGAAAAATTGTGTTGAATGAATTTTGTCAGAGAAAGTTATCAGAACTCAAGGCAATAGAGGGACTATGGTTCAAATGTCATAACAAAATGAATATTAATTTTTACGTCAAGAAAAATGGTATATAACTTCCAGAATCATAACGAGATATATCCCTGCCATATTTCATAGGGATTGCTGTAATTTATTTGTTCACCATCCAGAGAAACAAGTTGATTTACTGTTCATTACTCTACAGTCTAAATCACCTATTCATCTTTCTATGATGTCAAAAAAATTCATGGTTAACTTGAATGAGGTTGTAAATGATATAGATGTATCCATGTAAATATTGTCCATCTCTACTTGTCTCTTTAATTAGTGTTTGTTTTTTTTTTTACTTTTTACTCAGCACACCTTCTAAGAATTGTGTAATTAAATCTGTCAAATAATTACTTGTGATATGTTATTACTTCAAATTGATGATTTTATTAATTCATTGCATTCAACTTACATTATTTTACATCTTAATTTTATACACATTGATGTGTATATATGTACTAAGTTAAAAATGAACTTGAATTTTTTATCAGAAGTCTTTTAAAAAGCAGAAAATAATTCCCTAAATGCTGAAAAGCACTTCTCAATCAAGCCCCTTTTATTACAATCAATAAATATTAAAAATGATTTCTATCATTTGAATAAATGTGACATCATAATAAGTTTAAATATGACTTTATTACATGTCATATAAGGAATATTACAGCCCAATTGAGAAGTTGGCATTAGCCTAAAGTATTTGTGTTCAATTTTAAATCTTCTCAATTAAGCAATTTCTCAAGTATAAAATTTGAAGCCTCAGTATGGTATTCAGCTTTGTCTGGAATATCTGTTATTGCTCAACCTTTACTTTTCTGATGGTAACCAGGTAACAACTTCACCCTCTGTTAATTTTATAAAAAATCTTATTAAATCTTGATGTCACAAGGATTACATCGGTAATGCATTTGCCTGAAATTTGCAATAAAAAAATTCTGATGGTCATTCATCAGTTAATATTGAGAATATAATGCTTTTTATTGAATGAATGTATGTATATTTTTCATAGAAGCCTCTGCACACTATTATCTTATGTTTTCCAAGCTTGATTCACCCATTACAAACAAAAATACAAATTCACTAAGTCACTTTTTTTGAAAGAATATTAATGTGATTTATTTACTTTATATCTACATAACAATAGAGGCTAACAATATTAAAAAATAATATATGAGAGCACATGAGTTATAATATTACTTAAAAATTGGTTCATTCTTGGAAATAAAACTCAATTTTTCGTGAGGGTAGTCTACTTGTCAAATTGGTAAAGGACAAGGATTTCTCCATACATTATAAACCTTCAGAATTACTGATGTCTTCATTATACTATAAAATAATTTTTGTGCACAAGCTATAGTTCTTTTCTTTTCTTTTTAAACAAATAAGTTTTATTGATACATATTAATAAACACATAATTCCTCCAAAGTTTACAATCAATAGTATTGGATATAATCACATAGTTGTGCATTCATTGCTTAAATCATTATTAGAGCATTTTCATTATTTCAGTAATAACAATAATAAACAAAGAAACAAAAAAGAAAATTCCTCACCTCTCAGTCTCTCTCTGCTTCCACCATTGTACATAGCTGCTGTTTCTGGCTATTCTATTCAAATAGTTTAATCAATAGTACAATCACAATGTTGTACATTCATTATCTCCAAAATTTTAAAACAATTTCATTACTCCAAAAAGAAAGACTCCAAACCCCTTAGCATTCCTTCCGCAGAACTACATGAACACTAATCTCCTTTCATCTTTATAAATTGATTTATATTTACACTTTATATAAATGGAATCATACAGTATGTAGTACTCTGTGTCTTGCCTCCTTCACTTAGTATGTTTGTGTTTTTTTATCTGATATTAATATTTTATAGTATTAAGTTACATTTGTTCAGATTTGAAGAAAAATGGACTTACATAAGCAATTCTACCCATATTCATATTTCACATAATATATTTATATTCCACATAATATATTTGGTTCATAAAATGGCAATCATATAATATTTTACCTTTTGAGTCTGGCTTGCTTCACTCAACATAGTGTCCTCCAAGTTCATTCAGGTTGTCATGTATTTCACGACTTCATGTCTTCTTGCAACTGAATAATATTCCATTGTATGTATAATCCACAATTTGTTTCTCCATTCATCAATCCATTCATCAACCTGGGTTGTTGCCAACTTTTGGATATTTTGAATAATGCTGCTATGAAAATTGGTGTGCAGATATCTCTTTGTGTCACTGTTCTCAGTTCTTCTGTGTATATACCTAGCAATGGTATTGCCAGGCCCCATTGCACAATGGGTGTATCATTCTACATTCCCACCAAAAGTGAATAATCATTCTTATGTCTCCACATCCTCTCCAACATTTAGTTTTCCAACTTTTAGTAGTGTCCAGTCTAATAGGTGTGAAATGATTTATCACTGTAAATTTGATTTGCATTTCCCTAATCGCTAGTGATGAACACTTTTTCATGTATTTCTTCACCATTCGTGTTTCTTCTTTGAACAGTTGTCTTTTCAAGTTTTTTGTCCATTTTTTAATTAGAGACTTTGTCTTTTTCTTCTTAAGTTTTATGATCTAATTATATAACAAAGATATTAAACCCATATCAGATATGCGATTGCCAAATAATTTTTTCCATTGAGTTGGCTGACTTTTCACCCTTTTGCAAAGTCCTTTGAGGTGCAAAAGTGTTGAATTTTGAAGAGGTTTCATTTATCTATTTTGTCTTTTGTTGTTCATGCTTTGGGCATAAGGTTTAAGAAACTAATGCCTCCCACAAGATCTTGAAGTTTTTCTATATTTTCTTCTAGAAGTTCTATAGTTGTTGCTTTCATATTTAATTCTTTGATAAATTTTGAGATAATTTTTGTATAAGGTGTGATATAGGGGTCTTCTTTCTTTATTTTGGATATGACTCTACAGTTCTCCCAGCACCATTTGCTGAATAGACTGTTTTGAACCATTTAGGTGGGCTTAAGAGTCTTGTCAAAATCACTTGACTGTAGATTTGGGGGTCAATTTCTGAGTTCTCAATTCAGTCTTTTGTCTGCCCTTATGCTAGTACCATGATGTTTATACCACTGAAAAAAAGAAGAAAATAGAATACAGTCTCAGGGAATTTAAGAACAATATGAAACACACAGACATATGCATTGTCATTGTCCCAGAAGGAGAAGAAAATGGAAAAGGGGCAAAAAGAATATTTGAGGAAATAATGACTGAAAACTTTCAAACTTTATGAAAGACTTAAATATCAATATCCAAAAAGGACAACACACCACAAACAAAATAAATCTGAATAGGAAACCTACTATTCAGAAAGACAAATATCAGAGATAAAGAAAGGATTCTGAAAAGAGCAAAATATCACATACCAGGGATCTTTGATAAGATTAAGTGCTGACCTCACATCAGAAACCATGGAGGCAAGAAGAAAGTGGAATGATGCATTTACGTTACTAAAAGAGAAAAAAAAAAAAAAACA
>JAQZBX010037434.1:0-18490 GCA_029593785.1 Cabassous unicinctus | reverse complement strand
TATGTGGATTCAGAAACTTTCATGGATTTACTGAATTTCAAATTCCTTCAATATACTTTAGGAATCACTTATGTTTCTTATAGTCTCACTGAAAATTATTTTTCCTGCTTTTGAAACTAATTTCCAAATTAGTCACATGTCAAAATAATCAATAATCTTACTATTTCAGAAAAGCTTTAGTAGACCACAAGCAGCATAGTAATAGCAGTCAGCTGCCTACTTTGGCAACTAGTCTTTCCCTTTGTAGTTTGGTCTCAGGACTGAAGTGATCAGGAGGCCACACACAAGAGGGATAGCCATGTCAGTCATTGTGACATATTTGTACATATCGTAGCTCAGTAAAAATTCTGTCTTTAGTATTACATAAAGGGCAAAAAGATAAGCAGTCATGTCAAACTCATACATATAATATCTAACCAAGCCATTAATGAAAATTAAAACATATGTAAAAAGAAATAAGGAGCCTACCATCTAAGAAAATTGTTTTTACATATACCTCTGAGCATTTTTGAGCCTTGAGTATTTAAGCATGTAAAGTTAGGTAATATCTTTGAAAACCAGGAAATATTGTAAATATGGGTTGTATAGTTGCAAACTTTTTATAAATCCATTTGTGATGCTCAAATATTTTATACATTTTTCTCCTCTTACAGTAACATAAAATATTCAGTTAAAGTACTTAACTTAATGTCCCTTTTCTTTTCATTACAGCAAGCTGAATGTTAGTAAATATTTACTTTATATTCCATATATTTAGCATCATTTCCATGATTCCTTATGTTCTTAATCCAGGTTAATTCTATAACTAGTATCTAGGACCATAAATATTTTTTATTACTACACAAATAATTCTGCTTAACACCTAACCCATTACTCTACACAATCTTCTCCTGCATTTTGTCATCATGGCAAAAAGAACTGTGTGAAGTTATTAACAATTTTGGCTACAGTCTCTTTTGGAATGTTTGTTGTCCTTAGGGACTCACAGCAGGCAAAAAATCACAGTCCCCTTCAGCAACCTATGCTTTCCTGAAATATTGGCTTTGACAAGCCTGCAGGGGTGAGAAATAATTTTGTGTGTGAGTGTTTGCACTTCATGGGTATCTTTCTGAGTTTATTACCGGGAGAAAATGGAAAGCAAGCCAATCTCATCCTTACCTGCAACCACAGAATTATGTGACCATAGTGCTGAGCGATTCACTCAGCTTTGGGGCAAGTCAGCACTGAGCCCTCACTTAGACAGTAATGGGTACTTTGCACTAATCTGAGTATATTGATATAAATATTGGTGGTCCTTTAATGGATTATATTGTCTATCCAGGACTTCTAATTACCTCGTATATCTGGTTTCTTTTGTTTTGGGCTCTTAATTTACATTAAAGTTATGAGAGGAACCTGTTTGTCTCTGATGCCAATATCTGCTTGCCATTTGATGGGCTGCCTCTCAGGATGCTATTGTCTTACCCTTCTTTAGGGCTTACTGGGTTTTTGCACAATTGTTTAGTATTCAAGAAGAACTCTTTCCAGAGGGACCAACAAAGCATCTTGTTCCTTGTAAACACCTTCATGTAGTCTTTCAAAAATAATGTGGCCAGGCTACCAAGGGGAAAATAATGTAACTAATGGCAAAAACACATATTAAACCTATGTTTAGGTGTAAGTAAATAATTGTTTTTCCTCCTGAAGACAAGGAAGTGATATTTATGTATGTCATGCTATGGGATATACAGACTTGCAAAGATACTCAAAAACTCTGTCAAATACTTTGAAAAAGTAGGCTGAGTTTAAAGCAGACAGAATATTTGAGTAAACCACAGATTGAAATGTCCCAGAAATCTTTTATCAATTGGGCCTTATGTTCACTCTTGTAATAAAGAGACTTTTGGAGTTTATATGCCACAGTCTAATAGGTGACTGCTTAATGGGATTTACATTCACTCAAACAAAATTAGGCTGGTAAAAGACAATGCAACATGCTGTAATGTAAATGGGACTGACTGCAGAATTAAATGTTTGTGGAAACAGAGCAGCATATCTATCAAGAACTAATTAGACAGAGAGTTCAGAGGCAAGCTTAGTAGTAAACAGTATCAACAAAGAAAGAAAGAGAGGAAGAATGAGAGGGGAAAAAAGACCTTTTGTGCAGAGAAGAAAGGAACTATAAAAAGTTATTTAATTAGAAACTGAGATGGCATCTCTCCCATGTGAAAAACATATATTCTTATCTGAACCTATTAATAATATTAAGTTGAATAAAAGCTGACAAATTATTGAATCTCTAAGTAGTTCTTTGTTGTATCTGATATTTGAATATTTGGCTTTAATACCATTCTCTTTACAAAGTATTCTTTTTTGCTATTTTCCCCATTTCCAGAAAAAAATTTTTTTTTGAAGTTCCTCTTTGAAGTTCTTCTAAAAAGAGTAACACTGAGAGATTTTGCTAAAAGTTAGAAAGTTTGGGGCTTTAGGAAAAATAAAGGGAAAAATACCAATAAAGAATAGCTGCTGAACAACTTTGGATTTGAGTTTTTATTAGCATATGCAAAAATATAATATTAAAACTTCAATTTTTCAAGAATAGACTGTTCACTAGTATCTCACTATTATCACTGTTTCTTCAGCTAAGCCATTGTGTAGGATGAAGGAGCTAGCTTTCATGTAACTGAGAAACAGTTTTGATGGTTTAAGTCAGGGTCTGTGTGATTGGTAGTTAGAGGAGTAAAGCGTGATTACTTAATTCATTTTGTATTTTAATCTCAAAGTTAGCATTTAAACCAGCATTGCATGAATGATTTGTCATCTTTAAAAAAAAAAGAATTTAATGACTATTTTAGGGTTTAAAATTCTTTTCAATATTATAAGGGGTAATATATACCTTGTTTTGCATGAAATCAAATGTAAATCAGATACATTTCAGAATTTTTGCCTTCTACCAAGAATATGCTTTAATTAGAATAATCCTTTCTATTTCTTTAGAATTACTGTGAACCTCATGGGGCTAAGGGTAATGTGTTTTAATATATGTGAAAGTGTTCAAAGCTGTATAGTACTGTATATATTACATGATATCATAACAGAGAATCTCCAAGCATTTATGAAAAAGTGTTGATATGTGGATGGGCATATGGATTTTTTAGTGGCAAGTGTTCTATTGAGTAATTAAACCCAATCGTTGAAGTCAGACTGATCCCTTTTTTTTTTTTTTCCTCCTGTACTACACAAAGAATTGTTCTGTTGACATGTTCTAGATTGTTTGTGGTTTGACTAATCTGTGAAATCTATGGCCTGCATTACTGTCAACAGTTAATGCCTTGAGATTGCTTTATTCTTTAATGAAAAGATCAGTGAGATTAGAATTGTTTTGTCCCTGCCATGGAAATGGACTAAGTATGATTGCCAAGTTTCTCTTGGTGGAGTTCCCAACTGTCTCTGACCCAGAAATAGGTGGTATTTGGCAGTTTGTCTGCCCACTTGTGACAAAGTCATTTATCTTGCCTGTTTGTTAAAAGAGAGTAACTGGATTGGGTCAATTTTACCATACATGCATTTTGCTCCTAAACATTCTAGACATGTAAGGAAGCATCTTCCTTCTTATTTCCAGTAGTACTGCCAGGGTTTCCAAATGTTGGCTAATTATCAAAATCGTCTGGGGAGCCACTTAAAAATACAAATTCCCAGGCCCCTTCCCTGGAGATTCTGATTCAATGGGCCTGGGGTGGAGCCAGAAAATCTCAAGTGACTGATGGTTAGGGAAGTTAACCAAGTTGGGAAAACACTCACAAAGTGGTATAAAATATATCCCATTACTTTTGTCAATAATAAGTATATAATTTACCCTTATTTGCCTTGAAATATTTCTCAAATAAAAGTGATGGACAGACCCCAGGTCACTGGATGGTTTATACTGGTCACATAATCTCCCAGAGATCTGTGTCCTCATGTAATAAATTAGGGTAATCACACCTAATAAGCTACATATCTCACAGGATGTTGTGATAATCAAAATACTGAAAAGGGAAAGACTTTAAAATTCAAAGAATGATTTTAGCATGATTGTTATTAACAACTGTCATCAAAACTTAGGAGACTTGGGTTCTAGTCCAAGTTTTGTCACTGAGCCACTTTGTAATCAGGGCAACAATCACTTTAGCTTTCTGGGTTTCATTTCCTTTATCTATAAAATGAGGGTATTGGAGAAAGATCCCTGTGGTCCCTGACAGGTTAATCTTTTCTATGGGTAGCATCAGGTTATGTGACATAGTCCAGATGGAGAATCGTCCACTTCGTGGTTGTGATAATCAAAGTACCTAATGATAAACTGGAAGTTTTGGTATTCTTTCAATATAACTAATAAAAGATCAAATTGTTCATTACAATGTTGATCATTGTATAAATGACTTTTAAATATATTTTTACACTTTTTCACACAATGCATAAAATATATTCCTTTTTTTTTAGAATTTTAGTTTTATAAATTCATCATGTGCACAATGGCATAGGTTTTGCTGTCTGCCTTAGACAATTTATTTTAATATAGAACTTTACACCACTCTGAATCAGAGTTGCACAAATTACCCTTGTTACAACTTTGAAAGGTAAAGAGGCCTAAAATTCTATTATGTCTCATATATAGGTAGAGTATTTAAATTAACAGAAAGATGCTATTTGGGAAATGGTAGAAAAATAATATACTAATTTGAACTCTACGATATTTAATGAACCACATAATGTGCTAGAAAGATTTCAGTGCTTTAAATGCAGAAAATGGCTAGAGACAATGCACAACCCTCTCTGCATGCCTGCCTTATAAGAAGGAAAGAATATGGTAAGAGCTGAAAGAAACCGGAGTGACCCAGATGGTTGGAACACTGAGAGCTAGAGCAAATGATATAAATTAAATGGATAAACCTGATAGATACAAATAAAGATTAAGAAAAAAAAAAAAAAAGCATTTTCAAAGAGGAATCAATGATCACATAGATGATTTCCATTTTCCAAATAACTGTATGGACCAGGCATGATTATAATTTAGAATGAAGTCTTTTTAGTTTGAAAAGACATCACATTTTTCAGAAAAAAAGTTTTTATTTATTGCACACCTTTTTAAAGTATACACTAATTCATATAATATCTCACTATTATATTTTACAAAGTTATTCACATTGCTGCTTTAAATCTTATGGGAAGAGGGAGGCAAATTCATCAAGATCTTGTAGAGAAAATCAGTTATATATAAATGAAACTCGTAAGTTAATTGGAGTGGGGAGAAGAAAATCTGTATCTATGACCCTTCCAAATGACTTTCAAAAGTATAAATATGCTTTTCAGGAAAAGAAAAAAGAACTATCAACTCTACTTGGGGGAGGGGAGGTACAGTTTTAAATAATTCCTAGAGGAACATGATTTTTTCATTTTTCCCTAACATCCTTCTTTTTTTTTTTTTTCTGTTTCATTGTTTGAGTTTCAAAAGATGGAGTGTAGCGCATAGGCCCAAGTGTGCCAGGTCTACTAATCTAGTCCATCGGAAAGCCACTTACCTTCTCTGATCCTTAGTTTCTGATACCAGAAATGAAAATTTTGAGTGATAAGGTTTCCAGAAACCCTCCTGATTCTATCAGTCTCTTTTTCTACTTCTTCAGTCAATCTCTAGGCTTGTTTCCATTTAGGATGCTTCCATTATATGTTCTACATGCTTCTCACTGTGGTTTGCTTCTTTCTACCAAATAATTCCATTGTTCTGGAATCAACTTCAGATTCAATAAAGTCATTTGACTATAATATTCCAGATGAGAAATGTTGCTCACTTCAGGAAAAAATATATAGAAGAAATTTAAGGCACTTTTGGTGGCAATTATTTCTAATTCTATAAGGCGATTGGCCAAACTTTGACCTCTACTATATATAAAACTTGTAGAATCTCAAATATTGATTTTTATACACTTGTCTTTGGGGAAAACTATGAATGACTTCATTCTTCATTAATCTTCCAGCAATGTGTTGAAGATTTTTGTTTTTTCACTCTCAGACATTTATAGTTAATTAACCATTGCAAGGTGACACCAGGTGTCCTGACCCAAGGCATTGACAGATAAATGAAATAATTGATTTTCATGTCTTACCTTAAAAATGCATTATTTGCTATGGGAAAAAATTAATGAACATGTTCTGCTAGCAAACATTGTCTATATACTTACCAACTATTACATTTGGAGAACAAACTGGATAGGTGGTTGTTCAAACAGGTCGTGAGGTGCTGCCTTTTGTTATTTACTCAGTCTGTATTTGCATCACATCTTGATTTAGGATTTTATGTTTCAAACAATTTGTTTTCTACCTTCTGAGGCATATTTTCAAGTTTTGTTTTTTTTTAGGAAAATTTATTTCTAGTGTAATTCAGTTGCCGAAATCAAAATTACTCTGTTATTTGATCTTCACTAAAAATGTGCGTTTTGTTAGGAAAGAATAATTATTTTCTAAAACTTTAGAATGTAATCACATGTCCCTTGACAGCAAGTCATTTTCAGTCTACTTATGCAAGCACTTTTTGTATCCTTTTCAATTAAAGTGTTTTTCTTAATTTAAGTACTCTTTCTATAAACTAATGACCTGTACATTCATGAAGTAATTTAAAGGGAAAGGCCTGCATTTCAATACAAACAGTAAAAATTATCAAGTTTCACCAATATTTGAAAGAAGAGCAAGACACATTGCCATATTTCCTGAAGGAGGATAATTCCACATGACCTTTAATTAATTAGAAGAGCAAAAGTTATCACATGAAATTAACTGAAGACAAAGTGAGAGAAAAATTGGTAGGATGAGGATGAATGGAAACATATATTATGGCCATAGAATTAACCTTTGAAACATTATGAGCATTACTGCTTTGATGATGATATGATGTAAGTGTACAGCTCATTTTCTTTAATAGAATAGGATAAAGTTACAGAATTATGAAATATAAACTACAGATCCCCTTTCCACCCTTTTTTTGTCTTGAGTATGAATGTTGTTTTTTAGATTTTTTTTTTTTTAAAGAAGTTTTAGGTCATATAAATGTTAAGTAAAAAATATAGGGCATTCCATATGCCCTACTCCTTCCCTCTTCCACACTTTCCCACATTAACAACATCCTTCATTTGTGTGACAATTGATGAACACATATTGAAGCATTTTTACTAACTGTGGACTAGAGTTTACATTATAGTTTATACTCTGTCCCACACAATTTTTTAGGTATGGCAAAATATATAATGACCTGTATCTGTCATTGCAATGTCATGCAGAACAATTCCAATGTCCTGAAAATGCCCCCATGTTACACCTGTTTTTCCCTCTCCCTTCCTCAGAACCTTTGGTGTCCAATGCCTTTATATCAATGATAAGTTCTTCCATTGCAATAATAATAATAAGTCTATAGTAGAATAATAATAAGTCTACTTTCGTCCATTGTTCATTCCCCAATCTTGAGGATTTTGGGATAGTGATACCCACTCTGCTTCTAATTGAGAGGGGGCTTATATCCCATGGGGCAGATGGATGAAACTATCTTGCTTGCAATTCCAGACACATTCTATTTCTGGGGATGGGTGTTGTCAGTCATCATCTCCTTGTTAATTGTCCTGGGTGAATCCAATGAACTGGAGATTAGGTGTTGCAACTATGTTGAGATTCAGGGCTCAACTGGCACATCGATGTACCAAAGACTTAAGTCTCTGGGACATATATTTATTAATATAGTGCTAAGTATAGGTTCAAATAAAAGGGGCAGAAGAGCCCTGTGTAGGGAAATGATAAATGAGTCTAACTCTGTTACACTGGAGAGCATAAATTCCAAAGTAAGGCCTACTGACAGGGAGCCAAATTCCTGAGCTGTCTGCCCTGCTTATGGAGTCTGGATGTCTCTAGAGCCCTCAGGAGCCGCCACTATTTGAGGCAGTGTTTACTGTGGCAGTCAATGAGATCCTGCTGAGACATGCATAAGCGTAACCTCTGGAATGACCTCTGGACTCACTTTGAAGTCTCTTAGCCATAAAAACTCATTTTTATTTACCATTTCCCCCTTTTGGTCAAGGTCTTTTTCCAGATGCATTGCTAATTGGCACTTGGTAATAATCCCTTGGTGCCAGGGAGGTTCATCCCTGGGAGTCATGTTCCTTGCTGGGGGGAAGGTAGTGCATTTATATGCTGAGTTAGGCTTAGAGAGAGGCTACATTTGAACAAGGACTTTTCCATCCTCTTTCAACATTCCATTACAACATTCCCATTTTTATTAAAATAGAACTAAAAAAAAACCATTCTATTATTTGCAATAAAAATATTATATTTTTGCTTACAGAATTTTAATAATTTGGAGAAGTAAATTTAAAAGCACACCTGAAAGAGTTAGGTAAAGTCAGCAGCAAACATTAAATTGGATATCTTATGGAACTTTTAATGATATATTGCAAAAGTTCTGGAAAGCATGAGAAATTCAGTTTAAATAAAAACATTCCATTAATTTTCCACTCTCTTCTACCCTTAGAAATCATTTATTATTTATAATACATTTATTTAAAAATCAAGAAAGGTATGCTACATTAAAACCCACAAAAATGCACATTACATGAGCAAAATTTAATTATTCCAATATATTTAATTTAAAAATTCTCAGGAATATGTGAATTTTATAACTTGTAACATACATGCAAAGGAAACCATCCAAAAACTTTTATGATCCCTTTTATGTTCAAAATTGTATGAAGTATAGTAATATCCTGTACTTCTGACACAGATCTAGAATAGAGCACTGGATTCTAACCAAATATTATTAGTGATTAATTTTCTGTGTGGATATGAATGCTATTTGGTCTTTTTAAGTGACCATTTATACTAGAAATTGAGGCAAGTCAACATAGTTTTTCAAATATCTGTATGTTCATTTTATTTGGGCTTTTTTTTTTTTCAAAATGATTGCTTTCCTTTTCTACTTTCATTCTAAAATAATAGCTGCTTTATGTCCCTAACTTTTATAATCATAGTTTTAAGAAGTAATGGAATACTAGAAAGATTTTGTGTGATTTGCTCATTTTTGTCTAATGTATGTTTTTATATAGAATTGTTATCAAATATGAAATGGTGGAGAAGCAGAATTTAATTATACAAAACTATTTTGTTGCTAATGTGTCCTAAAATCAGTCAGGTTTATTTGACCTAGTGTGTTTTTCCATGTGAAACTTTATTTCTGTGCCACTGTTCCCTCTCACTGAAAAAGCATAAGGCTTTCATTGTTTATAGATAGAATTTTATCCATCCATCTCCATTTTAGTGGAAGTATAAATTCAATTATGTTTGATAAAGTTAAAAGAGAATCTTCAAATTTTCCATTAAACAAAAATAAAATAAAGGGCCCTTGTGCTGTCTAATTGGCACATGAACAGAAATAAAATGTTATCATAGATGCAGCTACCAATACTTTATATGGTACATATAATATGGAAGTGAAACAAACAAATTCCAACAAAAACCAAACCACTTTGTTTTTTCATATTTCTTGTTGAGATTTTAAAAGTATAAAACTGTACTAAGAAGGCATGTAATATTAAATAACACTATTATTGGCAACTGCTGAAAAGAACTGACTTTTTTTCAACAAATGAGCAAGAACAGGTTATTGTGATACTAATTTTATCATAATTAATTCATTAGTGAAAAATACCCATTATCACAGTTTACATATACAATAAAAAGTATACATGCCAAAATATTTTTGAAAGAGTAATCATTACTTTTCTGTTTACTGGTTCCCACAATGTATTTAATAATCACACATTCTCTCATTTGTTTGACAGATATTTAATAAGCACCTACCATATCCTGTTCTAGGCATTGACTCCATATAGGCATATAAAAGTGACTAATTAAGACAGGGACTCTTAGAGTGTAGTGAGGAATATCAGATTATAAATGTAGTCAATACAACTATATTGTCCCAACAATATAGTTCCAAATAATAGTAAGTCTTTTTCATGGGATGGTCAGGGAAGCCCTGGCTTCAGAGGTAATTTATGAACTGAGACCTGAACGATGGGAAACAGCCAACCATAAAAAGATCTGGTGATTTATTGAGGTGCTACATTGTTTCAGGCTCTACACTAGGCCCTGGAAATACAATGATGAATAAAATGAGGCAGTACACTCAAGGAACTCACCATGAATATGTTTTGCTTCTTTATTTGGGGGTGAAATCATTTGGAATCCATTACAGTCACAAAATCCCATTATATGAGTTCAATAAACACACATTTAAAAAAAATTAAATGAATGAACAGTCATCAGTTTAAAACCTGGCATTTACTATTACCCCTTCTCATATATATTGCTTATTAACATGATGTATGATTTTGTGTTTTTCTTATCAAGGATGCTTAAGGTTCATAGTACTAGAGATACTTCTCTTGATCTTTCCAGTCCAAGCATATCACAGCCCATGCTCTTAAATCTCTCTGCCAACTTATTTCTAATATACCTCATTCCCCCTAGCTTGCTGACTATTCTCTCATGTGATAAATAACTCTGCCTTATCAAGGTCAGTTGGAAAGGCCCCTTTTACATATCTCATAAATTTTAGCCAGGTGCCATTGATGTGAGATTAATGTAATGGCACCATGGCAAGCACTCAGGCTTGTCTTAATTATGCTAAGGTTGCCGGTTCACCGTTTCTCTTCATCTGTCTCCGGCTTTAGGGAACACTAAACACTATGTCATTAGATTGTCTGTTCCACAACATTGGCCCTTTGCATTTACAAAGTCATCAGATGGCTTATGACATAGTTTTTCTAAGAAATTAAACAAATAGTGAAAACAAAAATTAGGGGTAAAGTGCTTGAAAAAGTAAAGGTTTTGAATTGTAATCAGAGGGGGAAAACCCTGTATGTTCCTTTGCAATTTTCCTCTGAACAATAAACTACTCACCTGATCACAGGGCAAATTGTGGTTTTGGCTGTTCTCAAGCATGAATAATTATGGGGTTTATTTACTTTTAGGAATGAAGGCCTGTTCATGGATACAGTTGGCCAGACTCAATGTGCTCGTTGTCAGAAACCTTTCTTCCCACTGTCCCTTCCCTTTGTGAATGACTAACTTCCATGGAAAAAGAGATCCCCAAGCCATATGTTCTACATGGGTGTTTAATTACCTCATCTATTTTTGCCTAAGGTCTGCACCTACTTTCCAAAAGGCATGCCAGATTTGCCTCTTACTGAATTTGGAAATAAAAACAGTTCAGAGCCCTGGGTTTTTAAATTTGTGATATTTGTTTTAATTCTGCTTTCCAGACAGTAATATGCTTTTTATAAGGGAATTAATATCATATGTGGCATATTCTCATAATTTCATTTATTCAATTTAAAGATCCTTTTGAAGGAATACTGTATTCTAGGGGCACTGCTTGACCATGGGGAGATACATGAAAAAGGAACAAACTCAAGGCACTTGGAGTAAAGATAAGCTTTTGCTTTTTGTTTGTTATTGTTTTGTTTGTGAAGAAATAATTTTGTCAAAGAGTGCTGTGATTAACCAAATGAATCCTAGAACTACTTTACTTAGGTTTAAATCCTATCCCCCCCACTCACCAGCTATTTGACTTCTGACAAGTTAGTTCACTTTTCTGTGCCTCATTTCCTCACCTTTAAAATAAGAATAATAATATTACTGACCTTCTAAGGTTATTTTAAGGACATTGGAAGCATGTAAAGCAGATGGATCAATGTCTAGCACAAAGTAAGTGCTATTAAAGCGTTTGTTGTTAACTATCTGGACCCTTCTTAAGCCACAAGTTCACATGAACTATTGAGTGTTTGCTTTTGCAAGCATTTTAAACTTAAACTTTAAAGTCACATAATTAAAAGTGTAATATGTATCTTGCTATTCAGCAAACTAATATAAATATTCCAATGACCAATATACAAGAGTATATAAATATCTGGACCATTTTAATTTATCAAATAAGTCAAATTTAATTGCTCTTATCATAGAGGTCTTTATTTAGTAATATTAAAAAACAAAATTATATTTGACTGCTGAGGTGTATATAAAAACTTTAATTTCAAATGATCACATTCAATATTTGGAAGAAATGATAAATTCTATGTTCAAATGATTATTTTTTTAACTTCATAGATTGAAGTGGAAAATATTAATCCATAATTCTAAAACCTTAGAATAATTTCTACCCAACTAAAAATTATTTGATCTTATGATTTTATAGATTATATTGAATCAAATCTTCAAAATTACATTACCAGTATCATTCACGGTAATTACTGCAAACTGACCCATTAACCAAACCATGTATTCCTGGTGGCTTAACCCCTGAAAAGTTTTTTTCTTGCTTGTATTACAGTCTGATGCTGGTCAAGTGACTCTACTCTAGCCTGGTGCTAGACAATACGGAATATATAACTCTAAGGTCACTGTAGCAGAGAAAATGTAGGGAAATGGGAGACCACTACTCTGGGCCTGAAGGTGACTATTTCACTTCTGGACAGAATTCATTGTCCAGAATTCAGTAATATGGCCCCACCTAACTGTAGGGAAGAGTGAAAAATGAAATCTTATGTGTCCAGGAATAAGAAAAAAGAAATGGGAAAGCTTTTGTCTCTACTTCAGGGACTTCTAAATTTTTTCCATTATTATTATTTTTTATTTTAAAATGATCCAAATACTTCAGTTGTACGAGAGAATAAAATTCAATCCTTTTTGGCAAAGCACATGTGTGTGTGTGTAACTTACAAAATAGAAATGCATAATACATGTACTTATGTTTTTATATTTATAAACAAGTATTGCAAAAAAGTAAAATCTCTATATTACCAATTGATATCTGTTGTTCATATCTTGTATTTCAGTTAAATCACAAATACAGTTATATAGATGTAAAAATTAATATAATTTTGATCAATATGTTGTTAAGAATGGAAATTATTTTGTTCAGAAAACTTAACTCTGGTGGTCTACACAGGCAATGTTTACCTCTTTTCCAGTTTTCTCAAGTATAATCTTACTTTAAGAATCCTTTCTTGGAAGTGTCTTCTTAATTGCCTTTGAAAACTTTTTCAAAGAATAGAGATGATATCAGTCTTTGTTAAAAACAAACAAACCAAAAAATCTTTATTATCTTCTAGTGCATACCTCATTAATGCATACCATCATAATGAGTTCTATTCCCCGCTCTTTGGGCCTTCCCGGATTCTGTCTGATTCCCATAAAAGTGTACCTAACCTGTGTCCCATTATTTTAGATTATTGTTGGGTGATTTAAACTAATTTACTTTAAAGACTGGAGTAATTATTTCATTTACTGTCTGAAGAAACTGATCATGTAGAATGCTGCCAAGCACATGCATAGAAATTTTATCAAATTCATCCATTCACATAACAAATCTTTATTGAGTGCTTACCATGCACTAAGGATTGTGTGAGAACACAAATGTGAAAAGAGGTAACATTCCTTTGTTCAATGAGTTTATAATTTCCTTGAAAAATAAGTTTTTATTTCAATTAATAATAGAAAGCAGTGTCTTAAGTATAAAAAATAGTACAGGTAAAACATTGCCAAAGTTCTGAGAAGAGACAGAATACTTCTCATTGAGGTAATGAGACAAGGCTTAATGTAAAAGGAAGCATATGTGATGGATGTCATTGATGGATATGATTTGACATATGGGGCATTCCCAAATAAAGGAATAGCATGAGCAAAGGCTCAAAAGCACGCAAGTATTTCCCATGTACCAAGAAGAGTGCATATTGTTCATTCAGTTTTTTGGAATATGGGATGTGGGAATCAAGGTGGTGAAAGATATGGGTTGCAAAATCTTGTTATAGCCAATCATAGAAACTTTTCCTGAATTTCAAACCAAGTATTATAAGTGGTACTCTTCTAGGTACTCGATCACAGCTGGTTTTTTTTCAGAATTGATTACCATAATCTTAGATTTGCCTTATGAAGCCTTAGGGTTAAATCAAGAGTATTGGGGGGCACGAAGTTAAAATGGAATAAAACCTTGGTGAAGCTATACATTTGACATTCTAAAGCTTTTGCCTCTGGCATAGAATCTTTCATTTGAGTCTCTTAGAAATGGTATTGAGGAACTAGTTAATACCAATCTTTATAAAAAAACTGGACTCTTAAATTTGCTGTAGGATCTCGTTTTTACCAGATATAAAATACTGAGATTTATCTCTGTCGAACTTTTAGAGCACTTGCCCTTTAATTCTCTTGACTTGGCTTCCGCTCCCTCTAAAGCAGGGTGTAGATATGTGTGTATCACCCTGGCAGCACTCTTTCTTAAACATTCTGTGGGGTTCTGTGGTATTATTACTAAATCTACCTGAAGGAATTCCACATTGAAATGTTGCTCTTATATGTGAGATAAAAGAAGTAGGTTGTTATCAGGAGAAGTATATTGAGAAGTTTCCCATTGATTCTCACTTCTATATTGGAACAAGAAACAGCACTAAACGTAAGAAAAATACATTGAAAAGTATTTTTAAAAAATTTTAGGAGGAGTGAATAGTGATGTTTCCCAATTGCCAATATTGAGATCTTGCTTTGTGATTTTGGAGGATTAGTTTTAACAAATTAGAAAATATTAAATAAATTGTGGGAAATATCTAAATTTGTAACCATAAAATAAATTTTACCCTTCTGATAACTTCTGGTACCCTTTTCAAAGAAGATGTTCTGAAAGTTGCAGACTAACAAAAAGAGCTGGAATCACTAACCATCAGATCATCTCCCTCTCTTCCTTCCTTTAACAAATGTATATTTGTTATGTCAGGCATTATGAAAATGCTGAGGTTTAAATCAGGAATGACTGCTGTCTTAATAGATTTCCCATTCTGGCAAAAAAAAAATAGGCACTAAATAAGGAAATGAACAAAATTTTAAGTATTAAAAAATTATGATAATTGCTTATAGAAATCAATAGGATACTGAAATATATAGTGAGTTTTCTGGTTGTCTATTGCTGCATAGCAAATTACTGTAAAACTATTGACTTAAAACAATTTATAATTGATTTTATCTCATTCTCTGGGACAGATATTAGACAGAACACAGTGGAGAAGACTTTTCTCTGTTCCACATTGTCTAGGGCCTCATCTGGAATGGTTGAATGGCCAGGGACTGGAAGAACTAGTCGCTGATCAAGCATTCATCTCTCTCTCTCTTTCTTTCTTTCTCTCTCTCTCTTTCTGATTCAGCATAAAGTCTTTCCAAGTCATTAGATTGAGCTTCCTCACAACATGGCAGCCTGAAGGTAATCATATTTCTTATACGATAGTTCTGACCTCCAAGAGCAAATATTTCAAAAGAGAGGAAAGTGGGAAGTTCCAATCCTCATAAAGTGTAGGTGCAAAATTGGCATATTGTCATTTCTGCTATTCAGAATTGAGATAAGTAGTTACAGTCCAACCTAGATTCAATTGGAAGGCGTATCAAAGAGTATGCAGTCATCTTTAATCTGTAGATGAAGGGAGGAGGAAAATGTGGGAGGATGTGAGGAAAAAGTGATTTGTTAGCTAGGATCTAAAGAATGAGAATGAATCAACCATAGGAGGAGCCCAGGGAAAACTGTTCAGGTTCAGAGGCCTTGTGACTTAGTGACAATATCAGCACAGCTATCCAACTTGTATAAATCCCGCCATTTAAAATTTGTTGGCATATACTATTATATTTTCTCTAAGGTCATAATCCCTATTTTGTTTTTAAAAACTTCCTCATCACTAGTCTATATTTTTGATTGTCAGAAGTATAAAAATAATATTTATTAAATGTATATATATGTATATTGTTTATAAGGTCAATCCTGCCTTAAGTATTAGGTACATTGTGTTATGGTACCCAATTACTGGAAAAAGAGAAAAGCAGTGTACGTGCTACAGAGGCATACAACAAAGAAAAGTGTATGGTATGAATTAATGAACGATCTATAATTGAGTTAGCATATAAAAAATGTGGTATTTCTTCCCAAAAGTTTTCTATCCACAAGGTAGAGAGAAACTGTGGACTTCAGCATATGATTTTATGGCTTTGGTCCCTTGAATCTCATTATGTTATCTCATTATGTTAATACTGAGACAAGGAACTGGAAATTCTTGGGTTGGTATTTATTGCATTGCCATAGCTATCTCCAGCTACTACTCTGATCATCACATTGAATTAAATTGAGAGCATAAAATTAAATGCACAAACAATTTCTAAAGGCAGAAAATCTAGACTGTAATTATTATAACACTCATTGATATTTTTTGATGGCATATCCATACTCTCTTGATATGCAGCTCATAAAAATCAGTTGGCTTTCCCCAGACATGAGTGAGTGTGAACATGTTCCACCTACTGATGTGGCTAGAGTTACAAACTGATTTTAAACTTCTTGAAGGTATGAGTTCAGCATACCTGTCACAAAGCATGTTCATTGATCTACTTTCCTATTTCAGCCTTTAGTTTCTCCTTGGTATATAGTCCCTAGGGATCTGGATAAATGGCATTAAGGTGTTTAAGTAGACAGTGTAATTTCAATCTGTAAAATTTAACCAGAATGACATTGAAAGGGCAAGTGACCCTTTTGAACTGCAGAAATTCATGCAATGAGTTAGTAACAGATCCTCACTGTTTTCTAGACATTTCTGTTCTTTCTCTTGTACCCAGTTTTCTGGATTTTGCAGTGTTTATCATTACATTATATAACATAAAAGATTTTCAAATCACATATACTTTTACTTTGGAACCACAATTTAAATCACTTTATTGTTGTAAGAAAATGGTAATGGCTTATTAAATGATGTTTCAACCTTCAAAACAATGGTTTCACACCCACAGGAATAGCTTAAATTTAAGAACGTGTTTTTCTAGGATACAAACAGTTCCAAACCACCACAGTAGTGATGCCTGAACCTTCTCTGCTGGGAAGATTCATTCTCCGTTGGGCATAGCATACTGTTGATAGTCAGACAATTGTAAATAATGATTACTTTGCATGTTGACATGGCCATCCCATAAAAAAAAAAGCCCTGATCTACTAAGAATTCTCTAAATTGAGAATTATAATGCTATAGGGTTGTACAGCTATTCCCTTGTGCCCATCAAAAGTTGCCAGGTACAGAAATTTTGAAATCTGGCCTTCATAAAGAAATGAGAATGGTATTTTTTGGGAGTAGATATTTTATTAAAGTGAAATAATGACAACTCTTTATTCAAATCCTGAGTTTCTCTACTAAAGAAGTCACATAAAATGTATGAATTGAAATAAGCTAAAGTAAACTGACAACCTAGTTATATTCAAATGTGGATTGTAGAGGGAGGTTTTGTGTTTGTTTTTAACTTGGTTTTAAGATCTGGGAGATATTTTTACCTGTGAGCTTGCCTTTATTATTATGCATCAGTATGCAATAATATTCCCTAAATTTGTACTTGCAAAATGGTAAGTGGGTAATTTTCATGGGGAGTTATTTTCGTTCTATTGATATCCTTTTTTTCCATGTTCTGATTTCAAAAACATTATGGTTTATTGAAATGCATGTTCACAAAGCAGCTCTTCAATTTAGCTTTTCCCATTTGATTAAGGCTTGTTGAGCAAGAGGCAACTGAATTTGGTGGTGGGTAATATTTTGGCATTTTATACTTTGTGTGTACACAGTTGTAATTTAGAATAGCTCTGACTAGCATTTAATCATCTACACTGAATGCTTAAGCATTCTTGTTTAGTTGCTAAATCTAGATTTCAAAACCCCAGACTTCAGATGTATACTAGTTATAAACCTATGAATTTGTAAATAGTCTTTGTTATATTTGGAAGAAATAAATCAAAATTAAGAATACTATACTAATAATACCTAATGTGGGTTGGATAAATTGAATATAATCTCATTCATTTTGGTTTTGAGAAAACTTTACTTTTTACGTTTTTGTAACACCTAAAAGCCTAATTTTTACTTAGGTCTGCTTTAGCTGTGGTTTTAATTTTAAACTTAGTTGGCAGGCATTCTCTTTTTTTTGAAATGTTTTATTAGCCTGAAGAAATATTCCAAGAATAATCCACTAATAATAATAATAATAATAATATTTTCACTGATTTTACTCTTCAGTTGGAATATGAAGCTTTGTCTTTACAGCACTTCATTCATCTGTAGGATGATCTCCTAGTGTGTGAGGGAGGCTTTGCCTTTCTATTTGGAACATTCTTCTTAGCAGCAGTAGTGAAAGACTAGTAACTTCAATAGGTGACTGCTTTGCGAACTTGCTTTAAAAAATCGAAAGCCTCTTTAGAACTGTAACCGTTGGGGAATTTGATGTAATTATGAATTCCAAAAATATAATTGGATCATGCCTGTAATCTGATCTGTTAATCTGGGCATGATTGAATTATGATTAGGGCGTTGACTGGGCCATGTCAGTCAGTAGGGCGTTGAGCCCCACCCCCTGGTGGGTGGGGAATTGAATGTAAAAG
>JAQZBX010037433.1:5718-23896 GCA_029593785.1 Cabassous unicinctus | reverse complement strand
GTTAAGGAGATAATTATTCTACAGAAATTTTATGGTCTATAATATGGTAATAGGCTTTCTAGCTCCCTTAAAAAGAAAGAATATTATATAATGTTTTCCTAAATATTTTTGAACCTAAAATTCCCTTTTATCACAATGATCCACAAGACATACATTAAGACATGCTTAGGAGAGGTTCTGGGAAGATGGTGTCAGAGTAGTAGGCAGAGCTCAATTCTCTCACAAAAACAACAGAGAAAGGGACAAAAGATGTCTGAGGGACCTGCTTTCAGGATCAGCAGACCAGGACTGTGCTACACAGCTCCCAGAAAGGCAAGGAACAGAGACAAAGAACCCGAAACAAAAAATGTGAGTTACCAAACCCCTGAGGCAGCCGGGAAAGGCTTCTACCCCCCACCCCCAAGATATTAAGCCAGGAAAAAACCCTGGCTCACTTCAGCCAACTGAGAAGGGAACAAACTTCTTCCTCCCTGCCTTAACACTGGGAGAAAATCTGTATCCCATTAGTGAGTCCTTGGCCTGATTTTGATAAGCTGGGCAATTTTAAAGACTTGGAATAAGTTGAACCAAATATCAAAGAGCTGTGTAACAACAACAACAAAAAAAAAACTAGGCAAGAGAGGGAAAGTGGCCATCAGAGTAAATTCACCAACATATTCAGATGCCAAAAAAGACAAGATTTAAGACAATTAATCAATGATCATCTCACAGCTCTCCTAAATCAATTCAAAGAATTGAAAGAAAATATGGCTGAAGAGATAAAGGGTATTAAGAAGACACTGGGTAAGCATAAAGAACAATTTGAAAGCCTGCAAAGAAAAGTAACAGAGCTTAAGGGAATGAAAGACATGATGGATGAGATTAAAAATAAGTTAGAGGCACATAAGAGCAGATTTGAATTGCTAGAAGACAGAATTAGTGATTTTGAAGACATAATATGCAAACTGGAAAAGACAAGAGAACAGAAAGAAAGAGAACAGAACATGAAAAAATGAAGCAATATCTTAGGGAACTGAATGACAATGAGAAATGCACAGACACATGCACTATCAGTGTCCCAGAAGGAGAACAGAATGAAAAAGGGGCAGAAAGTATATTTGAGGAAATAATGATGGAAAACTTCTCAAACCTTATGAAAGACTTAAATATCAATATTCAAAAAGGATAATGCACTCCAAACAGAATAAATCCAAAGAGACCTACCCTGAGACCACCTACTACTCAGAATGACAAATATTAGAGATAAAGATATACCTAGGCAGCACTTATTCAGAAGAATAGACTAAATTTATTTTTTGTGAGTCTCTATCATCATTATTTTTTTCAAGAAAATGTTCAATGATTCAGTCATTAAACAATTAATTTAATAATTATTTATCTTAAACCTATTTTCCTCCAGGCATTATTCTATTAGCTGGGGATGCAGCAGTAAAGAAAACAAAGTTTGATTCTGATAAAGATCTCACATGAAGACTAACAATATGACAACACATCTGGGAAATTCAGGAGATTTGGATGTTGGATCATTATCATTAAGGTGATATGTAATCAATAAAATAAGGGAAAGGAAAAGCATTTCTTAAAGTAATTCTTTAAAATAAATGCTGAAAAAATTCTAATCTATTGTGACCGAGCAATTCGCTCTAACTTCTTGCCACATGTAAAGATGAGATTAACATACTGTAAGGAAATACTGTAATTTCCCAAACAGTAAATAACCTGGACTGATGAAAACATCCGAAGATTAGATAATGAGAAAAAAGAAAAGTCCAACTTACCATGTGTTCTAGTGCTATGAGGTCACAAAAGATAATTTTTCTTGAACTCTAACTTCTATAACTTGCCCTCTGTTAGTGTATAAATAAGAGAAAAAAACAGGCATACCAATTATTAAAACAAGAGCATAAAATCAGTACAGCAGCAAGTATAATAAAGGTACAATGGGAAAGCTGTTTCAAAACAAGGCAATAAGCCCAAACAAAACCCCAGCAGATATGAGGGATATTAAAAGAAAGAAAAAATATATACCATTATATACAGGTGGTAAAATGGTAAAACATAAAACAAACAAACAAAAAAGTCAACTCAAAACTGTTTATTAACTCTGTATTCAGGGGGGAAAGAAGTAGAGAAGAAAAAAAGAGTGGGAGGGAAGAAACATATGTACAAAAATTGGGAAGAAAAATGTAAAAATGTAGAGAAATCTATATAAGAAACGTGTTTCTTTAAAATATAAAACTTTATATGGGATCTAAAAAGACAAATAGAAATAAATATAATGTTTTGATTAATTGTTTAACTGTTAAACGGTTTAATAGTTCTCAAAATAATATATAGCTTTGATGCCATTGCAATCAAAATCTATGAAAATGTCTTTTGTTGTTTAGTTTTGGAATTTGACACAAATTTAAAGTTAACCTGGAGGAAGAGACAATAATAGCCTTTTCCTAAGTATTTAATAAATACTACAGGCAAAATTATAATGTATTTGAAGTAAAGCTAAATCTTTAAAATTCCAATACAGATAAAACATTTTCAAGAAAGATATTGAAAATAACACTTAAAAGAATTAGAAGATACAGATAATTTGGATTTGAGAATGGAGAGTTTTTAAATGATAAAAATTGTGGAATAAATATCTTACAAAAGAATACACAATACATACTAGTTTTAAATTTCTTGTTGCAAAATGCATTTACCAACTTATGAGGCAAATAACTCCCTGTAAAATATTTTTAAAGAAAGTAATCAGTGAAATGATTAATTCCTTAATATGCATAAGTATGTAGAGAAAGAAAGTCAGAGAAAGTGACACATATAACTAAGGAAAAGACAAATAGCTCAGTGGAAAAATGATGACATGAACAAAAGAAATAAAAATGACAAATGTGAAAATAGGTTCAACTTTATTTCTTAGTAAAAATGCAAAACAAAACAACAGGGTTCAGGGGAAGGTAAATTGTTTGGAGAATATAACTTAGAAATATGTTTCAGGAAATATAAACATTTTCTTCTGCTTTGGTCCAGTAATCCTACTCTGTTAAGGGTCTGCTAGTTGGCCTGAATGTCCCACTGTCCTCATTTCCCCTTTTATACTAGATCAACCCTCGCCCTTCCAACATGGCCATCCTAGAGATGATATGTCCCCGATTCCTTGGTGTCTAGGAGCGCCCATAAAAATAAATTCTGGCCAATTGAATAGGAATGGAAATGTCATATTCACATCATGTGTTCCATCCTTAGAAAAGAAAGATGTGGGTTCTCTGTTCCCTCTTTCCCCACGGCTTGGTGACAAATGAAGCAGCCAACAATGACAGAGAAGGAAGCCTTCTGTTGAGGGTGACAGATCTGCCCCATCACCCCAGAATCATTAATCTCTGGACTACACTGGAAAAAAGAAATAAATTGTATATTGTTTAAGTCCCTGTATTTTGGGATGTCATTTTTACATGAGCTTAGCCTGTACTCTAACTAATAAAACTTCCTGGTGAAATATAGTATAAATTTAAAAATAAAATATTAATAAAAATTATTAATTGTAGTATAGTAGAAGAGTAAAAATTGGGAGGAAATTCCAAGTCCAATAATTAGACAGTTAAAATTACTTGTTTCCATAGAATAAAATATTAAGATTTTTTAAATTTAAAATACTTAATGACATAGAAAATGTCCAGCAAAATCTTAAGTGAAAAATCCAAATAAAGTTATATATTCATTATGACCTTTACCCTTTCTAAAAGAATTATACACATACATTAAAAATAATGTGTATATGATTGGACAATAACACACCAAAATATTGAAAATGATTAGTTGTAGATGACTGGATTATGGACAGGATCTTACCATTTTTCTTTTTCAATGCTCTTCTCTTTATTTTCTATATTTTATCTAAAGAATGTCCTTGTTTACAGCCAATAATATAATTCCTTAAGGTCATTCTCTATATCCTGTAACCAATAAAATGCAGAAAGTAAATAACATAAAGCTTAAGAGTTAGCACCTGGTAAGGAAGAGAACTGTCTTTTTTGGTAAAATCCCATGATGGGTCATGAGCTGGATGGACTGAGAGTGAGACAAACAGAAAGTCAAGCGCTCTGCATAGTAAGTGGCCAGGACTTTGTGGGTTTGGGGTTATAGTGGCAAAGGGGCAGGGGTTAGGATCCAAGCAGAAGGGAAGATCCAAGAAGGGAGAAATAGGCAACATGGCGGAGGCTGGATCTAGAAGAGAGGGGACAGTGAGAGTTTCCTCAGAGGCAGGAAGCAAGAAAGGACCACTGAGACAGCAATGCCTGTTCTTCAGTGTTAAGACCTTACTGGGTTGCAATTCAGTGTGAACCCACCAGCCACACAAAACTGAGCTGGTGGCACTTTAGGTAATGAGAGACGGGAGTGGTGTCCTGCTGCCTGACAACTCATGAAAAATGGTCAACCCATGTAAGACAAAATGCAAAGGGGAAAATTCACCAGAAGGAGAAAATCAGAAACAGAGGTGATGAGGAGAAATTTAAGTTCACCCCTCCCACCCACAACCCCTGCCTGCAATCCTGCAAATATAGGAAGATTTCCTCCCTCTGTCATAGTACACCTATGGGTAGTATGTAAAGAATAGGCATGGGGCTTACTTATATTTTAATATGCTGGCTGACCCTTCAAATGGAGGACTTGGGGACAATTAACAGAGTGATTTATGATAAATGGTTTGCCTACATTGCTGTGAGCACCAACTATGAGCTAGGTCAGTGCTAGGGAGATGGTCACAAGAGGGAAACAGAAGGCCCTTCCTCTGAACAAGTTGAATTAAATTCAGAAAGCAATTAGAAGACATTTAATTGCCAGACACATGCTAATAGAGGATTTTTTTTCAGTTACATCAGCATGCCCACCTTCAAATAAGAATGGAAGTGTTATCAATGTAGCAGAATACTACTTCTATGCACTGACTTGGAAATGTGCCATCTCAAGGTCTTCAATTTTAATTCGTACTGCTGTTATTTTTATTTTTTTAAAGCTATTTACCTCTTCCTCTTAGGTTAGATGTCTTTCTGCCTTGCCTGGTAATTTGATCACATTAGGCAAGGAGTTTAAATTACTGCAAAAAAACGTCACAGTCTGTTATGCAGTTTTCCGTGAGACAAGTTGAAGTTGGAACTGGGAGCTCTCTTCCACCCCGGTGAGCTGCAGACACAAATGCATGTCCATATCGCCATCAAGATGCTGCCATCCTCTATCAGGGCTGGCACCTGGAGGCTGAGGACCACCATCCGGGCTCTCCTGGGAATGCAACACAGAGGACCGACCACAGATGGACCTCTCTGTAGCACGGGGAACTTCCGAGCATTCAGCGCCGAGCCACCTTTAGCCCATTCGATTGCAGCTGTCATCCCCGTGGCAGGTTTCAAATGGAGTGGGGCTGATTGTGAGGATAAGGAGGCCACTTCAAATGGAAAGTCCCTTTTCATTAAAAAACAGTACAGTGTGCAGAAGTGTCAGGCAGCAAAGAATACTTTCTACTGGTTTTTGTGCCTTTAACCCAGTGCTCAGCTTCGTTCCTTTCTAGATGGTAATAGGAAAAGCAAATAGCACAGATGAAGCAATCTTTTTCATGATAATAGAAATGAGATCTGGGAAGTGGTTATAAAATTAACCTTCTTGATGAGAAATAAGGAAGGCTAATTTTGTTACTTTGATTTTATTAAAACTGTATAACTTTTTAACCTCTAGTAAATTTTTCAAGTTTGGGTAAAATACTTGTTCTACATTAAATCTGTAGGGTAAGAGAGAGTTAATTAATATAATCAGAGAGAGAGAGAGAGACCACTGACAGTTCTTATTACTCACAGGCCAGTAGAGTCAGTGAAAAAATTTCTGAGAAAATTCAATCTAATGTTGCATTCATTAGTTAATTACCTAAAAATAGGGCTTCCTAGATTAAAAGTAGGACTGTTTCAATGATATTTGACCTCACACAGAGGGAAAAAAAAGACACTAAAATAGAATTAAAAAAGGAAGGGTTATTTTCCCTAAATAGTTATTATGACAGAAACATCCAAAGAGCCAGAACAAAACAGGAACTCTTTACAACTCTAACTGGCTTGCTAATAATTGCTGCATTTGTGTCTATTTAAAAAATTATTATGCACAAATTAAGATACCAGTAACTTTGTTGGATATTTTAAAAGACCTTTTCTGCCTCTAACATAGCACATGAGCATGTCTGGGTTCACTGCAAAGGGTATCATAATTAACTTGTAGTCATAAATGTAAATATTTGGGGATGACTGATGTATGTTCTTATACATTGGAGTATATTCACATTTGTAAATGATCTCAGAAATTTCCTGTAAAGCTTCCTGGAATGGGAGAAAATAAGTGGAGTTAGCTCAGAGTAGCCAGGGACTGCCCTGGAGTGTGGCATCAGGGGACTGCCTCTTCAGAGTGTAGCTGCTGGAAGATGAAAGCTGTTACTACAAACAGCTGGTTTACTTTAATTCTGGTTCTTTTCAAGTTTTTCCCATTGCACTTATTGGTAGTGAATGTATGGGCAAGCTCTCGGCGTTTGAAAACAGTCATCTTCTACATCTCACACGTTTACTCTCAGTGTAGGGCACACATAAGAGAATTCCCTAAATGAAAAGCCTCTCACTGCTGAAATTCACAGGCTATACATTATCCAGTATGTGCCATCCAATCTGCTAGGCAGGCACTGGGAAGACTTCAGTTTTAGCCAAAGAAGTGACTGCTGTCTACTGGAATCACTTTTTATTTTATAGTGGAGACAGAACAAAGCAAACATGACAAACAAGCACACACGCAAAAAGCAGCTAATTCATTGAGAGACATTCTGATAAGTGTAATAAATGAGCACAACGGGGTAACCGAATTGGGCTTTGAGAAAAGGGAGAAATATGAACAAGATTTGCTGGCTGGGCTATGGTCTCTCCGGACAGCAGCACTTCCTAATGCATGAGCTGTCTGTGAGACATTCAGGTGAGGTGTCAAGTAGAAGAATGAATATTCAAATCAGGAATCATCACCATATAAATGGTCATGTAGCAATAGGACCACCAAGAGAGCACAAATTAAAATAGCAGAGAAATAGGCCCATGAGGAAACTCCAGGAAATTTCATCATTTAAAGGCTGGGTAGAAGGAATAGGAATGGGCAGAGAAGAATGAGAAAGACAAAAGGAAAAACAAGGGGCTGTGATTTCATTAAAGCCAAGATAAAATTGGGTTTCAAGATGGAAGGAGAAGCTAGGCTGCTGAGAGAACAAATTAAAATCAGGAAAGCATCCATTTGATCTGATAACATGGAAGTTGTGGTGTTTCTCACAAAAATGGTATCAGTGGATTTGTGTGCTTGTTGGGGTAGGGAGAAGTGAAAGTTAAGAGGAGAAAGTGAGTATAAAAAACCATTTCATGAAATTGGGTTGTGAAAAGGTACAACGAAATGGAGGGTGGCTGAACAGGGATTTGAGCACTAGGCAAAAATATTAAGATGGGATATACCAGAACATATTTGTATTATAAGGTAATGATCCCACAGAGATAGAGAAACTGATAATGCCAGAAATAGAAGGGCTAATTGAAGAAGGGATGACCGGGAGGAGATAAGGGAGGATGATGCTTAGGGCAGAGGTGAAAGGTTTGATCTATTATAGGAGAAACGATACTCCGTAATAACAAGTGATGGAAAGGAAAAGCGTGGTGTGGATACAGGTGGGTTTGTGGACTTGCGGGTAGAGATCTGAGGAAGTTCTCATCCTACGCCATTTCTCTGTTGAACATATTGGGTTGTGCTGAGCGTAGGCTTGAGGCATGAGGATATGTGTAAGAGAGCCATTGCAGCCTATTGGAGCACAAAACAAACAGAAGCGTGTTGAGGTTTTGCTGCCCGGAGCTGAGTTCCCATTTGAGACTGGGAATCGTGAATTACAGCCACATTAATTTTCATAGTTGCTGTATTAGTCAGCCAAAGGGGTGCTAATGAGAAATACCAGAAATGAGTTGGTCTTTATAAAGGGTATTTATTTGGGGTAGAAGTCCACAGTTACCAGGCCATAAAGCGTAAGTTTCTTCTCTCACCAAAGTCCATTGCCATGTGTTGGAGCAAGACAGCTGCCGACGTCTGCCAGGGTTCAGGCTTCTTGGGTTCCTCTCTTCCCGAGGCTGCATTTCTCTCCGGGCTTAGCTCCTCTGTTTCCTCCACTAGGTCAGTTGTAGACTATCAGGTAAACGGCTCACTTCTCTTCTCCTGGGGCCTTCACTCCAACATCAAAACTCCAACATCAAAACTCTAACTTCAGAACTGCAACTTTAAAAACTGCTTCAACTCTGCCCTTTGCCTTGCCTTTTATATTCGATTCCCCCACCCACCAAGAGGTGGGGCTTGATGCCCTACTGACACGGCCCAGTTAACGCCCTAATCATAACTTAATCATGCCCAGATTAACAGATCAGTTTACAAGCATGATCCAATTATATTTTTGGAATTCATAATTACATCAAATTGCCAAATGGCTACAGTTGCATAGTTTTTTCCCACAATGTTACAGATCCTAAGAAAGCGAATCTTGGATTTACCAAGAATTGAGAATCTCTAAAAGGAAACAAAATGTACTGAGAGAAATCTTGGTGCCTAACTGAAATTTTTGAAATTCACATTTTGCAGATAAAGAATAAAACAGAGGACTTAAGTCTTTTGTTGAGGCTTATATATTTAGTGAGTGGCAGAGATGAAGCTAGAACCTAACTACAAAACTGTCTTCTGGTGCCGTGCCATTTGGGTCTTACATGTAAAGGAATTCTGAAGAAAACAGTGATAGAATACCCTTCCTATTAAGTTGTTGATGGAAATAAAAAGCCCAGTAAAAGATTGGAGGGAGACACAGACAAGGAAAAATTGGAAAACGTGATGCTTTTCCTTATAAAACAATGAACAGGTCAAAAAAGAGGCTGCCGCTTAATGTGAGCCAAGTCAGGGTACGAAAAGAGTCCTTTGTACGCCATGTATTAGCATTTAGCTGAAAGTTTTATTTTTTTTCTGACAAGTCTCATGGAAATACATCTTTCTCCTTGTAAATTGAGCTGAAATAGCAATACCTGGAATAGCAGTGGGGTGCAAAGTTTGATAGTTTCTTTCCACTGGATGAACAGAAGAGATTCGGAGATTTTTATGCACCATGTTTATTCTAAATGCTCTCTGGAGCTAAAGTCTACCTAGCCTTTTGTGCTTCTGAATTCTACTTCAATGAAAAGAGAGTAAGTCTGTGGCTTTTAGATATGATGTGTAAGGGTAACTGATTAGGAATGGCTGCAGTGAACTGATTTGACCCACTGGCTAATCAGCAGGAACCAGGGAGTTTAATAACTATTTGTAGTGTGCTGTGAACTGAGAAGAAAATCTCCATGATATGGAAGAGCTGAATCCATTCAACTTAAATCTTACATATGCTTAATGGACATTTCCACTTAAATGCCTTTCACTTCAAGAATAAATCTAAAAACAAATGTGATACTTCCACCCTGTATTAGTAAGCCAAAGGGGTTCTGATTCAAAATACCATAAATCTGCTGACTTCCACAAAGGGCAATCATTTGGGGTAGAAGCCCACAGCTACCAGGCCATACAGCATAAGTTACTTCCCTCACCCAAGTCTGTTGCCACGTGTTGGAGCAAGATGGCTGACGTCTGCCAAGAGTTCAGGCTTCCTGGGATGCTCTCTTCCCGGGGCTTGTTTCTTTCCAGGCTCAGCTGCCCTGTTCTCTCCACAAGGCTAGCTGTAGACTATCAGGCAACCAGCTCTGTCTCTCTCCCGGGGGCTCGATTCTCTCCAGGCTCAGCTGCTCTGCTCCTCTGTGTGCTTACTTCCCGGGGCTCCAACATTAAAAACTCCCAACTTCCCTTCTCTGCGTGTGGTTTCTTGGTGAGTCTCTGCCTACCAAGAGGGCGGGGACTCCACATCCTACTGATGTGGCCTAGTCAAAGCCTTAAACATTATTTAATCAAGTAAAAGCAAAACCTCTGAATCCAATATAATCTAATATGCCCAGAGGAAAAGACCAGTTCACAAACATAATTCCATATCTATTTCTGGAATTCATAAATAATGCCAAACTGCTACACACTCCTCTCCCCTGTGGCACTCCTTCCTGCTTTCACTCTTTCTGTCATCAGTACAGCCTTACTGCAAGCCTCTCCTCCCAAATTCACAGCTTTCAAATATTAGCAATTATGTACAACACCCAGCAATATCAGTGCAATGTCACATTAATTCTTTGAACATTCATCATTTCCTTCATACTTGTATTGCTGAATTTTTAATTCATGTCTCCCTAATAATCCAGTTTTCTCCATTTCACTCTACATGCCACTACTGGCATTGTTTATCTCAAACTCTCATTTCAACATTACTCTCCCCTCTCAAAAACCTTCAGGATGTCCCCAACTTTCCATAGCGTAGAGTAAAATCCTCTTGGACTAGAACATAAGGGTCTCCTCTACTTCCATTTCCAAACTGACTCCCCTTGATCTGGCCTGATCTGTTTCCTTACTGTCCACAGAGCATGTTATAGGCACTTTTATCTCCACACTCATGCTTTTCACTAGCAGAATTTGGGCTTCCCCATTGACCCAAATCTTGCCCAACACTCAAGACCCAGCTCACGTACCATCTGCTATACAAAATCTATTCTCAGCACTCATTTCAATGAGTCTCTTTACCTCTGACTTACTGTAGCAAACATGGTATGTTTATTTTATATACTATCTAATCCTTGCTTTTATTAAATTTCACCATATGCACATATCTTTTGAAGCTAGATTTAAATCTTCCTAATAGTAGTGACAGAACCTTTTCAGTTCCACAGAATATAGTACACAATAGGAGTTTAAAATATATATTGATATTTTGATAGACAAAGGAATTCACTATTGGTAATATATAATTGAGTTTAGAATTTAAGTCTTGACGGAAAAAACAATAGCAAATTTATGGTCATTTGAAAAAGGAGACGTGGGAGAAAACCATCCTGAGACCCTGTGTGAGATACCAACAAGTTAAGTCCTTTCTTGATATTGACCTTCTGCAAGCTCTTTCTTTCCATATGGACTGACCCTTCCAGGGCTTATGAGAAACAGATGTCATTTTGGTTTTCCTGGTAGATCTGGGAGAAGAAAAAAAAAAAACACATAAAATCTAACTAGGACTTTATGAATTATCATACAGGTTTTGAGGATAAGCATACTTGAATGCCCCAAACCAAAACTGTGAAATAAAAACAGCAGGTGATCTGAAGAAAATTCCGGTAAACTTTTGCAAAAAGTCAAACAGCTGCCACATGAAGAATACAGGAAATAACAAAATTAGAAAATTGAGAGGGTGAATCCAGTCATTTTGGACCTTTTGTTCCATGTTAACAATCAGAATGTTTAGTGGAACTTTCATGAGTTAATGGAATGTTTCACAGTGATTGTGATGAAAATTACTATATCCATGAGTCTTAATTGTACTACACTTGTACTGAAAAAAAAAAGACCCTGTATGGCAGTTTGACATTATTTATGAATTCCAAAAAGAGATATAGATTATGTTTGTAAACTGGTCTGTTTCTCTGGACATGATACCCTTTGTATTAAATTCAAAGGTTTTACGTTTACTTAATTAAATCAAGATTAGGGCTTTGATTCGACCATGTCATTAGGGTGACTCAGGGTTGAGTCCCTGCCCCCTTGGTGGGCTATATAAACAGACACTCACTCAAGGAGAACACACAGCAGAAGACACATGGAGGAAAGAGAGGGCTCCATAGACATGGCAGAGGAGAGAACCTTGATCCTGGGTCCCTGGAGAGAGCTGAGCCATTCCCCTGATAGTTTGCAGCTGAAGAGACCAGAGCCCTGAACAGCAGAGAAGAACCCAGAAAGAAACGAGCCCTCTAGCCTACAGCTGGGCCCACGGAGTCTTAAGAGGAAGAAGGAGGGAGAGACCAGGAGATCTCGCCTGCCATCTTGCTTCAGCATGTGGCCACAGAGTTTGGTGAGGAAGTAACCTTGAGTTGGACTCTTTAGGGCCTTGTAACTGTAAGCTTTTACCCCAAATGCATACCCTTTATAAAAGCCAGCAGATTTCTGGTACTTTGCATCAGTACCCCTTTGGCTGACTAATATGCTCTGCAAAATATTATGCTTGAAATCTTATGTACACAGGCTTAATTCACGGAATGTTAAAATCTTACTGAACTGTAAAGAGTATAAAGCAAACATCAAAACCTCAGGCAGTATATTAATAAATGTTGGCAACATTCTTTCTGCAGCTAAGTACAGAGTTTGCTATAATTAATATTCATTACCCTAAATAACTAAAACATTTGTTTCCTTTTATTTTTTGTATGCACATAATTTGAAAATGACATCACTCTCAGCTAGTTGACATTCTATGGATATGCATTAATTCTCTTCAAATCTGCTTCTTACACGAGTTTCTTGACACAGGAAGTGTAGTTAACTGATATGCAATGTTGAATTTTTTTCACATAGAAAACACAATAGAGAGAATTAAAACAGGACTTCTTAACTATAAACAATATTTGGAATTGTGCTTCTGAATTTTGGTATTTAAGTAACTATTGAGAGGAGATATGAAATATTTAAGTCACTCATAATTAATTCAAACCAAATTTAGAACACAAATGACCTTATCCTCACAACTTAGATACCTGCCAAAACGGGCCCCACCAATAGAAGGTGGTTTGTGCTACACATTTAGGAAACTTCAATTTCTTTATAGAAAGTTCTAAATAGATGCAGTACTGAAGCAGATGGTAGTGAATCATCTAATTGACAGTAAATTATAGGAAAAAGATGACTGAGGGGAAGGCTCAAAATTCTAAATTTATCAATGTTGTTCAAATCATTGTTTCAAGTCAGAGCTTCTGATTCACACATAATAAATGAGGGAATAAAGCATCAACAATGCATTGTGATTTTGAGGTCTTTTACTTAAATTGCAGAGTATCTGGGACAAGAGCTAAAAAAAAGGACAGGTTACTGTATTATTGTTTCTCCTGTAAGTAAACAGTGTATGTAGAACTATAAATTGAAGACAACCATAAAAAATACCAAAGCATTCCTCCATCAAGACTCAGCTTTGGCCAATGTTTTACTAAATCCCATTTTATAGCTGGAGCTTCTAAGTCAAGTAGTCCATGGAAAGTATTAAATAATGTTCCTCAAATATTTTCTGGAGAGTATTCACCTACTAGGTCTCAAAGTTAACAACTCTCTACCATCAATATCATTCTATCATTGAATAGAGGAATGCTGGTGCAATAACCAACATAAATTCACACTTGAAAGTTTTATAAGTGTTGCGTCCTCACACTCACAGACACAAACATATTTGTAATTGTATTGTTGTCCTTTGGTTTTAAAGTTCTCAAATAGATGAAAAAAAGGGTCTTTCTCAGCTGCTTCAAAATTTTTTGAGAGCACAGCGCTGCCTCAGGGCTGTCCAAAGAATCTGTAGACATCTCTGGCCAGAGATCCCAGTTACCTCAATAGACCTCTGTCCTAGGTTACCAATCAGAATGTTTTCCACTTATTTTGTGAACTCAATTATCAGACTTCATTTCTTTTATGATCTTGATTACTGACATTCTATATGTACTCAATAGTGCCTAGCTTGCTTTTAAACTTTCTGAAACACTTTTTCATAGCTTTTGGCTTATCAACTATCTCCCACACCTTCTTCTCACTATTTCCGTGTCTTATACTGCTTTGAAAAATAGAAAACAAAAAAATAGGTGTGCTAGTTAAGTTCACGTGGCAAACTGGCTACATTACAGTGTCCAGTTGTTTGGCCAAGCAAACACTGGCCTGATCGTTATTGGGAGGGTATTTCATAGATTGATTTGCACTTATAATGAGTTGATCTGTTGATTGTATCTATGGCTGATAACATTTACAATCAAGAAAGGAGAAAGCTCTCAGCAATATGGGGAGTCTCTTCATCCAATCAGATGGCAGTCTTAAGAGCCAGAACTGACCATTTCAGAAATCAGAAGAATTTCTGCTCTACTTTATCCAGCCAGCTTCTTGTGGGGAAATCAACTTCATTGTCCTGAAGTTTCCAGCTTGTGGCCTGCCCTATGTAATCTGAACTTGCCAATATCCATGGTCACGTGAGCCAATTCCAATAATAAATCTCTTAATATTTGTATATGTACACACACACACTCACTTGCTTCTGTTTCTCTGGAGAACCTTGACTAATACATTAGGGATCCCTTCATCTTTAAACCACCAAATACATAAATTCATTTTTTCCAGAACCAGGTTTTCCTTCCTTCCTCTTGAGCAATGAAGGTAGTCTTTCAATACATGACCCCAGATTCCATCCTTTCACCTTTTAAAAGATCTCCTTTCTTTGGTTATGTATTCTATCTTATAGCTCATCAATCTTCTACCTCTCCTGTAGATCATTCTCATCTTAAAAACATTAAATAATTAATCCCATTCCTGACTCCACATCTCTGTCAAGTTATTTACCTCCTTCTTATAACTATACAATTCAAAACTGGTGTGTGTACAAACTTATTCTGCTTTCTTTTGCATTATTCTGCAACCCACTTCATATAAGTTTTTCTCCCTTTTGCTTTTCACTACTTTCAAATTTTGGGTCTCCAGAACATCACCAAAACAACCTGTTGATCTGGCAAAGTTGAATTTATTTCTAACCATGATAGGGTACAATATTGCCTGAACAGCCTTAATCAAATCTCTGAGGTGAAGAGCAAAGTTGGAAGGTTTATTGACACTTTGCAGTCTGGTATAAGGTGGGTCTTTCAATGTGGGGCTTTGTTAGTATTGGGTAAGGTTCATGATATAATATTTAGTATGTGTGAATACAGCAAAGCAAGGTTTGGGGACAAGGGGTTTAAAGAGTACAGGGGTATAATTCATTTGGCACTTTTAGAGAGGTGATGGGTCTTTTAGGAAATAACTGAAAATTAAAATAAAAACAAAAACAGGAAAGTTACATGCAGATTTTATCTTCCTGGATGAAAGTTTCTTGGAATAGGAGAATTATGCTGTTGAAATTAAAGTCATGTTAATGTGAACAGTGCACTAGGTAGAAGGTTTCAATTCTCACCATAAATTGCCTTTGTTGAAGTCATCATTTGACTTCCATATTCCCCATATTATCAAAGATGTGGTAGTTTGGGGCTTTTATGGACCCCAGAAAAATCATGTCCTTACAGCTAATTCATTCCTGTGAATGTGAACCTATTGTAGATGGGATTTTTTTTTGATGAGCTTACTTCAGTTAAGGGCCTTTTGATTAGATTACTTCAGTAAGGCATGACCCAAGGTGGGTCTCAATCCTCTTCCTTGATAAATGGGATGAATATGGAGAAAGAGACAGAGCGAAAGCCAGAAGAAACTAGAAGCTGAAGCAATGAAACCAAGAAGAGAAGGGAAACCAGCAGATGCCGCCATGTGCCTTGCCATGTGCTTTGCCATTTGACAGAGGAATCCAAGATTGCCAGCAGCCGGTCTTCAGAGAGAAAAGCATCACCTGTTTCAGACTTGATTTGGACCTTTTCACAGCCTCAGAACTGTAAGCTTAAAAGGTAACAAATCCCCATTTTAAAAGCCAACCCATTTCTGGTGTATTGCATTCTGGCAGCCTAGCAAACTGAAACAAAAAGTAACACTTTTCTCTCCTCATCTTATTCAACATCTCAACACCTTTAAACTCAATTTATTATTGACTCAATGAAATCCTTTAATGTTTTAGCCTTCATATTGATACCTCACTGACTATTCCTTCTCAGTTTCTTTTTCTGGATCCCTCTTCTCTAGCTGACTTCTAAATGCTGGAGTTCTTCAGAGGTCAATTATGGGTCCACTTCTCTAACCTTTCTGCATCCTTCCCTGAATGGTTTTGCTTATCTCAATCATTTTAAATAAACCTATATATTATAAAGTAACACCTGACTTGATGTCTACAGCAAGATCAGGAAACACAACTCAAACACTGACATTATTTCATTTCCATTTAATAGACATTTTGGATTTGGTGTGTTCAAAGTAGAATTAATGAACCCTCCGAATCTGTTCTTTCTCCAATTTTCAGTACCTCAGTAAATGATATACATATACCCAGATACACAACTCCAGGGGACACCATTCACATTGCATTCTACTCTTGTAAGTTACAAATGTGCCTTTTGGGCTTTTGCTTTGCAACATTTCCTGGCATCTTAAGGTTATACAAATGTCTCTACGTTTACTACTAAAGTTGTGAAAAATGAATCTGTATTCAGCCTTGAATTTCTTACTTCTTGGTTTTCTTCTAATCTACTACAATCACGTTTATATCTTAACCACTCTGCTTAAGATATATGGAAAAGTCTGATAAGTATCATTAGTGACAGTATTCTTGTTAAATCCATTTGGATATGTTTCATTCATCTTCTTACTTAATGACATTGAGTTATTTAGTCAAAGTGGAAACTCATTATTTTTTAAATTATATTTTCCATTTTTTCATAAATACAACCCCATCTGGGTTTTCATCATCTCCTACATAGGCCTTGACTTCATGCATCCTAAATGCTCGTCTTCTACAAGGTTCTGCCTTTTGCCATTTTCTTTTTCTAGTTCTCCATTCACTTCTTTTTAAATTTGATTCGCTTTCCTCAGCTTCAAATATCACCATAGTTATGTCTCTCAAATGTCCATCTCAAGCTGTGAAAATCTACTCAGCTTAAACCCGTAAGTTTAACTTCTTGCTAGATAATCCACCTAATATTTACACAAGCATTTCAAACACAAGATGCTTCCAACTTACTTAATTATTTTATCTTATTGAACCCCAAACCAGCTATTTCTTCTGCTTTTATCTTGTATAATGATATTATCTTCTATCCTGTTACTTAGTCCAGAAGAGAATAGTCCTTATCAGTCATTCCATCTTCTTTCTAAGCTGCCATATTTGAGCAGTCACTAAGTCCCATGAAAAATTACCTGAGAATATTCTGCACTTCTCTGGCAAATCGGCAACTCCAATTATTAACCATGCCATCATATCTTACCTGGGTGATTTCAGTCACATTTAACAGGTCTCTGTTTTCAGTTACTGTCTTTTTTGGCCAATATTCTATTCTATTCAATGCTTTCTGACCACAGAATTCCTCAACCTGAATACCTTTGATGGGCTCCCAGCATGGATTCTTCATGGTATAGTTCTGACCTTCTTCTACAGCCTTACCTCTGACCATTCCTCCCCTAGACACCGTCTAATCTATGGTCATGCTGTGAATCATTCGCTGAACTTTGCTGTACATTAATGCCTCTATATTTTGTTCCTCCTTTTTGTTTCTTTCTTAAAAACCCATTTGATTTGTTTCTTATTTGTTTGATAAGCTCCTACCCATTGTCCAAGACTCAATAAATATGTCTCTTCTGGGAAGTTATGCCCAAATTGTCCAGCCACTCCCTTTTTCATCTCATTCTTAAGTACTTATTTGAGTACCTCTCTCTTTTACAGGCTGTGAACTCTTGTGTTCTAACTGGTTTTATAATTTCCTCACAGGATATGCAGGTGCTCAGTAAATGCATAATAAATGAAGGATAAGTTAAAAGGAATGGATAATAATTAAGAAGTAAAAGTTCAGAGAGGCAATTAGCAGAAGACCTCAAAGACCTCAAATATTTTTACATTACAATTGGCAATAGGGAATCATTGTCTCTGAGCAGAGAAACAATCATCTTTGTGCCATTGATTGCAGCATGTGATGATTGGACTGGAACAAAAAGTTATGGAGGAAAGGAATCCAATTTAAGAGTTATAGAAGCAAAAGTGCCTAATTCTTTAATTGAAAGACTACAAGGGGAAATATGTATTTTCTTGGAGGAAATACTTCGTGCAAACACATTCATCTTAAGGAATGAATGACTGATGAACTCACCCAAGTAACTTTTATGGTCTGGAATGTGCTCTTACTGTGCTAAGCACAGTAAAATGAATAAATGGTTCAATAATGGATCCCATTCAGATGCATTTTAGTGCCTTGAGAATGCCTGTTACTCAGTTAAATGTGGTGAAATAAAATTGAGAAAGAATGGGTACAATGTTTAAAGGGCCATGAGAGCACAGAAAAAAGAAAAA
>JAQZBX010037432.1:7224-23901 GCA_029593785.1 Cabassous unicinctus | reverse complement strand
GGCTATTAAACTAAATAAAAAAGAATTTATTTTTCATTTATTAAAGGAACCGTTTTATTTATTTATTTATTTATTTATTTATTTATTTATTTATTTATTTATTTATTTTTTGGCATAATACGGTACCAATAATAAATCCTTCTCTAGACAACCCCCCTCACGGAATAGTCTCTAACTAGGGTCCTGGAAACTAATCAAGTACTTCCCAATTTCTGTATTCCCCAGGGATGCAAAAGTCTGATATGTAGAACGCTAAAAACTGTACTCTGGCAGACTCCGCCCTTCTGGATCAGAGCCCCTGAGTCATTGGCCTGCGTCTAAATGAGGTTAACTGCAGAATTGCCTTTCCCCTCAGCCTGGCGCTACTTCAAGCTAGCTTATCTGCTCTCAGAATTTATGAGAGGGTTCAGGCAGCCAGATTGACAGCTAAAATATCCCCTCTCTACTTTCTGACAGAACTCTCCCTCTTTTGGTGATTGCAGCTCTTCCGAGCCCCAAGGGCGGGGGCTAATTCCTGCACTTCTCGGCTTCCCAACTCCCTAGAAGATTAACCCCTTCCTTCCTCCGGGTCTGATTCGCTGCAGCTGTTTTGTTCATCTAAGTTGTGGGGGGCTTCAGGAAGCCAGATCCCCAGACAATAAAGCTCTCTTACCAGAGCTCCAGGACATTGGATTTGTGCTCGATGATGTGGCAATGTCAGATACAGGCCATATATATTTTGTTTGGGAGAGAATTTAAACTATAATATAAACTATAATCCACACTTCGTGGCTATGCTCCAATATGTGTTCATTTGTAAGAAATGTACCACACCAATGAGGGATGTTGTTAATATGGGAAAGTGTGGGAGGGTGAGCATGTGGGGCATATGGGAATCCCCTATATTCTTCATGAAACATTTATGTAATCTAAATTTTGTTAATTAAAAGAAATTTAAGTGTCTCAAAGTGATAAATTCTCAAGTCATGGAAATATTGTAGCTTAGCTTTTTGAAAGAGCTCTGGATGAAGAATGGGGACTGAGTAAGGCTTCCAATGATGCCAACACCTAAAATGGAAAATGGTTCCTCCTAATGTGTGGGTGGGGAGGGAGAGGTTGGGAGTTGGAGGAGATGTTTTAAAATTTATATTTTATTAAGGTTACTCCTGAAAAAGAGTTTATAGGGTGCTTGAAAGAGGGATTTAAGTGTTTATTAATGGGTATTTATCAAAAGGCCCTAGAATTAGCTGGAAAAACTCCAAAGATAAAGAGTAATACAATATTGATCAAAGTTCTACACTTCTTGACTTAAACTTGAAGAAGCAAAAAAGAAAAGTAAGAGAAAAATTCCAGTAAAAATAAGAATATTCACAATAAAGTTTGTGGTTACTGAATTGGGGAAAGAAAATAAAATTAGAACTGTCCTAAAACAAGAAATATTTCCTTAGAGCAGTACATTTAGAGAGAGATGGACATTTAGTCCCATACATAGGTTCCCTAATCCAATATGATTGTTGTTCTTATAAAAAGAAAAAGGGACAAAGACACAGACAGACACACAGGGGAGAAGGCCCTGTGAAGATGGAGGCTGAAACTGGAGTTATGCATGTCTAAGTGGTGGAACACCAAAGGTTGCCAGGTTCCACAAGAATCTAGAAAAAGGCAAAGAAAGATTCTTCACATGGAGCCTTTGCAGAGACCATGGCCCTGTGGCACCTTCATTTCAGACATGTAGCCTCCAGAAGTGTGAGCAAAAAATTTCTGTTATTTTAAGAGGCCAAGATTTTGATACTTTTCTGGTAGCCCTAGAAAACTAATACAGTACCTTTCTTGTTATGAAAATCAAAAGAACAATGGTCCATCCTGCTGATTCACCGCAGATTTCTTTAACTAATAAATAGGTTGCAATGAGGTATAAGTACTGTTTAATAGAAATGATGACATCTTTTTTCCAGTGCTTACCCAAATAAGGAGAGTAGTTGGGCAGTTGAGGGAGGGAACAGGTAATTCTCTATTTTCCTAAATGGGGCAATTTTCATGGCCCCCAGCTTGATAGAAAAATCAGAAAAATATAGATGAGAATAACAACAAAAGTAGAGAACAGGTTCACACCTCTGAATGTCAACTTGGAAGAGAACTGAAAAAAGGATTAGGAAGTATATTAAGAATAATGTAACCATCCCATTGGAAGAGCAGCATTCTAAAGGCACTTCAGCCTTACCATTTTTGGAGAATACTTGAAATGAAGAGAATTTTCCTCCCTCCAACCACCTCTGGATAGCCACATAAATGAGTGAATATAGGTAAAGGCCTTAGAAAAATGGTGGTGCAGCATGAATTCTATATGAATATTCAATAAATACTTATGAAAGGCTATGGAAAAACCTAACAGCTGTTACTTCCAGAGTCAGAATCTGGTGGACTGCAGAACAGGGAAGGAAGCACACTTGGATTTCCATGTACCTTCTTTGGTTCCTTTTCTGTTTTCAGCAAAGGTATTAATTTTTTGCTATTATTATCCAGAAAATGTGTTCTCCAAAATAGTGGCATAAATCAAATATTTTCCTTTGCTTGTTTCACATGGTTAGGAATTCAGACTGGGTGGAGTGAGGATGGCCTTTTGTGCTTTTTGATGTTTGTGGCCTCAACAGAAAGACTCACCAACAGGAGGTGGCTGGACAGGAGGAGTGGGAAACAACTAGGTTAACATTACCCATGTCTGTGAGTTGCAGCTGTATTCTAGCTGGAATATCTACATGAGATCTCACCATGTTTTTGACACAGCACCACCCATTTCCTAAGAATAAAGTCTGTATTAGTTCTCAGGGTTGCCATAAAAAATTGCCACAAACTGGGTGGCATAAATCTACAGAAACTTGTTCTCTGTAGATATAGAGACAATAACTCCAAAATGAAGTGGTCTGCAGTGCCTTGCTCTCTCTGAAGACTGTAGGGGAGGAATCCTATCTTGACTTCCAGCTTCTTTGGGCTCTAAGTTCCTTGGGATTTTGTCAGCATAAGTGCAAACTCTACCTCCATCTTCACATGGCCACCTCTTCTGTGTGTGGCCATCTTCACTCAGCCTTCTCTTTTAGTCTACACCTGACTCTTTCTATAAGGGCACACACTAGTTGTATTGGATTAGAGCTATGCTAATTCAGTATGACCTAATCTTGATTACATCTGCAAATACTGTTTTTCCAAATAATGTCACATTGACAGGTTCTGAGGGATAGGACTTCAACATTTCATTTTTGAGGGCACAATTCCACCCATGTCATACAGTCATGGTGGGTACATGACACTATGGAATTGTCAACACCCATAGGGGGTATAGAACAAAGGGTCAGCCTTAATAAGAATGTATAATGTTGGCTCATTAATTGTACAAATGTACTTCAATAATGCAAGAAGTTAGCAAGGGAAACTGAGCTGGTGAAGAAGGGGTTGGGTGGCAACAGAAATTGTGGGAACTTATTGTATTAGATGCTCAATTTTTATGTGAATCTAAAGCTATTCTAAAATATAAAGTCTATTTTCAAAAAATCTGGTAGCCCTGATTCTGGATTGACCTATTTCAGCTCATATTTAGCAATCTACTGATGTACAACTTTTATCTTGAAATGTGGGCCTCACATTAAATGTGAACCAAAGTTGAGTTGCAAATGTGAGCCACATCTCTAATAATCTGGTTGTAGCACTACTGATTGACTTAGATTAAAATTTTCAAATATGAAAAACAAGAATATGGCTTAACTATTTTAAAGGTGTTTCCTAAGTACAGGGCACTAAATGAACTGTAGTCATTACCATTGAATCAACGTAATGATTGCATTTCCATGGTTCCTTGCATGGTGTAGTTACTTGGGGACATCTGACAGTGTCCCTGTTCTTTGGACAGAGAGTGATTTTGATGCTGCTGTCCTGATTGTGTGGCAGGCAGTATATTTTCTTGTCCAAGGAAAAAATTTCCAGTTTTTATACTTGTGGCTATGACCTGAGAAATGCATTCATAATAGAAAAAGTTGTTGACATCTCACTGGCAGAAGACCATAGGAAAATTATTACTAATTTATTCACTGTTGAAACTTTTGACCCCCCCCCTTTTCATCAGATGTCTAGAATGCAGCACAACACAGAGACCAATGGAATGGGGTGCTGGTGCCTGATAGACTGGTTCAGATCCCACTTAAAGGCCACATGAGTCTGGGAAAATTGTGTGACCCCTCTTTTATCAGTGCTCTGCACTGTCATATGGATATATGGATGTTTTAATAGGGCCTATTTAGTTCTGTTATGTTATGGGACTGAAAAGGAGTAAATGCAGGGTAGAGCCTTATCAAAATGACTGGCACATCCAAATCACTCTATGAAGAGTTCAGTTATAAAAGGAAGAATAAGCAAGAAATATAGTGGTTCCATCTAGAAAAGATACATTGGTGGCTCTAGGATGGGAGGATGGATGATAACTTTCAGGGTTTGCATAGCTGTGATGCTTTACAGCTCATGGAGAATATCTGTTGTCCTCTGCTGGAATCTTCACCTCAGCCCTGTGTTGTCACAACACTGATGAGTAAGGGATCCAGGGTAAGGTATGTAGTTGGTTCCTTGGGGACAGAGATGCTAGTCACTTGAGACCTCTAGATCACATCCTGGATCCCTGAACTCCCTTTCCAAACCCTCCTAACTAAGGTTTTCAGGGGAGAAAGTCAGTGCCCTGGAGGAGGTACTTAATCCAAGATGTGAGGAATTAGGTTTCAACTACAGAGTCAGTCCAGCTACAAAATGAGACTGACCTCACTTCAGGCACAAGCTGCTAGCTCAGGGGGCCCCATGGCATAAAAATTTGCCACAATGACCCTGAACTCAGGAAAGTGCTATAGTTAGAATTACAGTTTTATTATAGCAGAAATATACAAAGTAGAACCAGCCAAAGGAAGAAACACATAAAGCAAAGATTGATAGACTTAAAGCTTTCATTATCCATTGGGATGCATTACCTTCCCAGCTTCCAAGTATGACTATATTCAGAGAGTATTGTCAACTAGGGAAGCTCATCCCAGATTCACTAACCAGAGGTTTTATGGAAGATTTATTACCCAGACATGATCACCTGAATCATTGACCAAACTGTTGAACTCAGCCTCCAAACTCTCCTACTCAAACATGACTCCTAGTCTATAGTGAGAGCACTTGTGAAGTGAAACAAGGCTGACATATTGAGAACAGAAGTTTCATTTTTAGTTGAAATGCTATCCTCTACCTACCCATTTTTGTCATTCCTGACTCATCAAACATTTCTAGAAGAAATAATTTAAAATTTGTTCTGGATTAGATAAACTGCCTCAATATAAATTTAGTTTTAAAAGGTAAGATTTCTGTTTGTAAGAATATAACTATCAGATTATATATCCTCTCATCATCTCTGTATATGACCAACTTTTTCTCTTTATGCAACTAAGTCTCTGCTCTTAGTTTTCTCTCAATCTGTCTCTGGGATTCACTGAGCAATGCCTCTAACACTGTACATGTAAAAGACTGGCTATTCACTAAGTACTTAAGAAAAAATAAATCACTATATTTTTCACTACTGCATTCCTATGGGGGTGAACATGTTGGATGAAAACATATAATTAAGGTGAATGTAGGATTTACTGTGTGTGGGTTCTGCCTCATAAATTGACACCCAGTCATTCAAATTTTTATCTGATTATGAGAAATAGGTATAGGAAGGGAAATGATCTGTACCTATATACATGGAAATAAGTGAAAAATTTAGGATGAAGAACAGAGAGCTCCATGTTTAAAGCAAATTTGGTACCCTTCATATATAGAGCTATGGACTTGCATGGACTTACTCGTATTCTGTTGTAGACATATTGTGATTCAAGCAATGGAAGAAATTACAACATTGATGTGTAGCCAGTGGCCACTGGATGCTTTCAGGGCAGGAGAGGGAAAAGCATTTGTAATACAGGGTTTTTTTGGGACTTGGCAATTATCCTGAGTGACATTACAACAACAGATATAGGCCATTTTACATCAGCATATAACATACAGAACTGTGTGGGAGAGAGTGTGGTCTACAATGTGAAATATGGTCCATCCTTAGTGGCAAAGCCCCAGGATGTGTATACTCATTGCAGGTGATGTATCACACTAATGAAAGATGTTTATGTGGGAGGTTGTGGGAGATGTGGGAGGTGGGGAACATGGGAATCCCTGTAATTTTTGTGTAAAATTTATGTAATCTAAGCATCTTTTAAAATATTTAAAAAAAATGCTACAGTACAAATGATCATAACTGCTTATCTTTCCCAAATTTCCAGAATGTATAAATCCGGTAGGTCATTGACAAGGTCTAAAAACTGCATCAATATAGATGGTGCCATATTTTCTCCACTGATTACCCAACTGAGGAAGGTGTTTGAGTTAGTGCAGAAGAGAACTGGTAATACTATATTATGCAAAACAGAGAATATTAAAGGCCTGCAGCTGGACAGAAAATTTTTTTAAAAAATTTAGAGCTTGATAAATACAAAACTAGAAATCAATTCCACACATGAATGTGCAAATAGAAAAGTAAATGAAAACAATTAGAAAATATATAGGAAAAATGTAACCATCCCCTCAGAGGAATAGCATTCAAAAGGCAGTTTTGAATTGAGTTCAGACTTTGACTTTTGGAAAAGAGTCAGATGAAACACAGGACTCTCCATCATCCTGCCACCTATGTGACCACAGGAAATTAAGAATAAATGAGCAAATATAGGTAAAGTCCTTGAAATATATCTGGCACAGTGTCAATGCTTTACAAATTTTGAATTAATAAATCAGGAAGGATATGCATAAATTTAACAGCTATTACCACCACAGGCATATCTGGAAGGCTGCAGAAAAAGGAAGGAAAGAAACTCAGATTTCAAAACACTTTCTTTGTACCCATTCACTTCACTGCAGTAAATTATTCTTGTTGTTATTACTAGGCAACAAACAGAAAACCTTCTCAAAAAGCTAGTGGCATAACACAATCATTTTCCTTTGCTTATATTTCCTGGGATTAGAAATTCAGCAGGACATAGTAGGGAGGCCATTTCTGCTTTATGATGTCTGGGTCCTCAGCAGAAGAAGCACCCTGGCTGGGGGTGGCTCAGCAGCCAGGGGTTGGAATCACCTGGGTGGATGTCATTCACATGTCTGTGGCTTGCAGCTGGCTTTGCCTGGAGGACCTACATGCCTCCTCCCCATTGGCCAGGGCTTCCTGGTAGCAGGGTAGTCTCAGGGCATTCAGAATCTTAACTGGTGACTGAGGGCTCCCCAATTGAGTGACAAACATGAACAAGTAGTGGTTCATGCTTTTTGAAGCATATCCAAAGATGTTACACAGCCTTGCTTCCAAAGCAATCTGTTAGTGAAAAGCAGTCACTGGTATCAGCCCTTGTTATTGGGGAGGGGATAATGAGGGGTAAGTAAAAGAACTGGCAAACACATTTGTGAACCACCACATGAGTGGACCAGTTTTAAAAAAATACTCAGTTGCATTCTGCCATTCCAAAATATAGTATTCAGGGAGTGCTGCTTGTAGCAAAGGAGCAAGTCTTTGAAAATTGTGGATTCAACATCTGCCTCAGCTATCAGAAGCTGCGTGACAAGTAAACACAGACATTGAGGGAACCTTAGTGTACAGTTATGGGGATTTTAAAAGGTAAGGCCTAATTATTTTATGTCAATTAAAATATATAATATTTGTCCTTTTGTGTGTGGTTTTTTGTACTCAATGTGATGTCTTCAAGTTTCATCCATTTTGCCACATGGATCAGACTGTTCCTTTTTACAGCTGAATAATATTCCATTGTATGTATATATCACTTTTTGTTTATCCATTCACCTCTTGATGAACATATGGGTTTCTCCCATCTTTTGGCAATTTCAAATATTCCAACTATGAACATTGGTATGCAAATATTTGTTTGAGTCCTTGCTTTCAAATTTTTGGGGTATCTACCTAGGTGTGGGATTGCTAGGTCATACAGTAATTCTATACTTCACTTTCTGAGGACCTGCTAAACTGTTTTCCACCAACAGTGAATGAGGGTTTCTATTTCTCCACATCCTCTCCAACACTTCTTTTGTTTCATTTTTCCAGTAGTAGTCATTCTCATGGATGATAAATGGTATTTCATTGTGGTTTTAATTTGCATTTGCCTAATGGTCAATATTGTTGAGCATGTTTTCATGTGCCTTTTAGCCATTTGTATACCTTCTTTAGAGAAATATCTATTCTAGTCTTTTGACAATTTTAAGTGGGTTGCTTTTTTGTTGATTTGTAGGATTTCATTATAAATTCTGGATATTAAACCCTTATCAGATATGTGTTTTCCAAATATTTTCTCCCACTCTGTAGGTTGTGTTTTTACTTTTCATGATGAATTTCTTTGAATCACAAAGGTTTTAAATTTTTGTGAAGTCCCATTTATCTATTTTTTTCTTTTGTTTCTTGTGTGCCAGTGTAAAGACTGAGAAACCATTGTCTACTACAATGTCTGAAGATGCTTCCCTACATTTTTTCCTAGGAGTTCTAAATCCTCTAAAGGAGCATTGTGCCCTTAACATATGAATTCAGCACTAACTCTGGTTAATTAGAGTGAGAAATGCATTGAAAAGTGTAAAGCCTCCAGGGAAGAGGCTATGGCTCAAGCAATTGAGCTCCCTTTTATCATGTGGAGGATGGGAGCTGAATCCCCATGATCTTCTGGTAAAAAAAAAAAGAAAAAAGGTATCCCAGACCCGTATAGTGAGCCACAAGGCCCCCTGCACACAGCAATGTGATGCACCAAAAAGACAATGATGCAACCAGATTAAAAGATTTTTTAAAAAAGAAGTCCATACTGAAGATATTAGACATATCCACAGGGTTATGGAATCATTAGCATTTTTGAAGCTACTTTATGGAATATAAAGACTGAAGAATGCATTGGAGATAGGGAGTACCAGTTTGTTCACTGTTCAGAAAATGAAATTACAAATAAGGAAGCAGGGAGAATTAGATTTGGTTTTTAAATATATGTACAGGAAGATAAATAATATATGTGTGTGAGTATATGTAGGTATATATATGTTTCCTACTTCTGTCTGCCAGGTGCATCTAGAATAATGACAGTATAATAGTGCCTAGACCTTGGTTTATAAACACCATTTATTAATAAAAGTAGCCAGGACACATTCAAGAAGTGGTTGTTTCTGGGTCTTAGAGAAAAGACACGATGACCATGGGACATCTTGTGGTACAGAAAGCAAGGAAGTGCTCAGTAAATTAAATATCCATGTATCCACAGTGAGATAAATATGTAATTGAATAAATAAATTAACATGGAAGAAGGGAAACATTTCAACTTAATAAATACAGAAAGAATGAGGGAAAGAGAAAATCAAATTTAAGCAAAAACCACAGTAATAATTGTTGCAGGTAAGAATCATCCAAGAATGCTGAAATTTTTGGATGAAAGTTTGATGTGAATCAGCATATTCATCTAGTCTCAATATATTTCCCCTAATGTATTCATTAATTATAAAGGTAAAGAAGGAATTTTATGATAGCAAAACCTGGTAGACACCACATCATCCCTGTGATCAAGAAGTATCACCAGTAAAATAAGACATATCAACATCCCATACATCTGATATGATGTACTGAGAAGGGTGCAATACACTTCTGTGGTATTCTTTGTGGTCATGAAACAAAATTTCCATCTGATCATGAGAAAACATTAGGCAAACACAAATTGAGAAACTCTCTACAAAATAACTGATCAATATGCTGCAAAATTTTGAAAGTATGAAAAAAGGAAAAACTGAGGAGCTGTGCAGATTGTCAGAGTCTAAGGAGACATGATAAGTAATTGCAATGTGATATCTTCAATTGGATTTTGCAAGAGAAAGAAGCCAATGAGAGCATTGCTAAACAGAAGGGAACACAAAAAGGACACACTATGTAAAATGTGACAGAAAGATGACTTGTCCCATTCACTAATATCACCACAGCCTTTGTGATCTAGTTGACCTATGTACTTCCTGTGTATTCTGGAAATAAAGTTACAAATATGCAAAGGCAGGGATTACAATGAACCCTGTGGAAGTGGGCTGGAATTGGATGTATTGGTGTGATTTCAGGTGTTTATTGTATAGATAGAGGGTTAATGATAAGAAGAGTGAAAGAACAGAAAGTGCATGGTGGTGTATTCTGAGATGGCCTGAGTCTCCCTCCATCCCCAATGTGCTGTTGCTGCTCCAGAGTCCTGCTTCCTTTTCCCAGTCTAGATCCTCAGCAGTGACTTGATAACTTAGCTGAGAGGTGGTGGCAGCATCAGACAGTTCCCTCCCCTGCATGGCAATAGAGGAATCTTCCGCTTATAAGGTATAGAACTGTCAGATTTTGGTGAACAATTCCTTGAATTTCTTTCATCCCTGAACTTTCACTGGAAGCTTTTCTTTTCTGAATTTTCCTCTGGGGGCTGCAGAGATAGACTGATGGCCATCATCACTCACCTTCATTGTGGACTCTGGAAGAGCTGAGAGGAGTATGTATGGTGTTACCCCTCTGCAGGCATGGAATACTCTAGCGGAGCTGTCTTAGCTCATGATGGCATTTTGTTTGGTGCACCAGCTCATAGGAGAGGTTTGAGAATTCTGGATGGAACTGCTTTCAGGGCTCTTGGAATGGAGGGTTCTCTGGAGATTCCTAGGCCTGGGGAGGAAGTAGGAGAGGCCTCCCCTGACACCCAGGGACCTACATGTGGACTGAGCACTATCAAGTCAAGGGTTCCTTCTCTGATTATCATGATGGGTCCTCATTCCTATGCACACTCTCAATCTCATATACAAAAGTCACACATATATTTCCTACTTTCCACTGGGGAGAGCGTCAACAATGCAATTTAGAATTGGCCCAAAAGCCTGTTTCCCAACCATGCCCCATGTCCCACAGTGTATGGATTTTAGAATCCTCAGTATTATGAATATGCCTCTTTGGGTCCTTAGAATAAGAGGCTTGCCTTGTCTGTTACACCTAGACTCTATTTAAGGAAGATTCTTGCTGCTTATTGGGCTCTCTTGGAAGTACTTGATGTGTGACAACCCATCAGTCTGCACATGCAGATTCCCATAATGCCATGGATGAGAGATAATTTCCAGCAGAAGCTCAGCATGAACACTAACACCTCACTGGTAAATGGACAGGGCCAAACTAGACAAACAGGGCCTTTAGAAGTTATAGGAGGTTGTTGCTTCCCCCATTCTCAGCCCCTTGCCCATGGCTCTTATGATAATGTAGATAGCACCCCAAAACCCTGTCCTCTAGCTAAGTGGGCAGCCCCTTGGGACCAACTATCATGGAAAGGGATTCATTATATTACATTGATTTGCTACAACAGAGTGAGTAATGGGTGGTAGGGACCCCATGCATCATTCCCATGCCTGCCCCCAACCTGTTTCCTTGGTTCTACTACCCCACTCAGATCAGGTCTCTAATGTAGCCCCTTCTTCCTCAGAAAAGCCAAGAATTTGATGTCCTTGTGTCTCATACATCAATTGCTTGGGCAATCAAGGCCTTGTGACCATCCATCTAGAAAGTATAGAACAAGAGCTTAGCTTAATTTTCTTAATTTTCATTATCCCATAAATTGATTTAGATCAAGGGTTTTACCAGTGAGCTCTGTTTAGGCCCAGATGTGAAGAATCTGCTCACAGTTGCCCATGAAACTGAGGCAGAGCCAGACTAGAAGCCAATGCTCCTTCCCAATGCTCATCTGCCATGTCATTCTCTGTCATTCATAAATTCAGCCAAACTTTATGAAGATTCTGGCATCAGTCACCTGTACAGAGCTGGGGAGGTCAAAGACATGAAATAGCCTTGTATGATGCAGCTATTGTCTTTTGTTAAAGAGAGATGCCACAAATGAGTTGTATGTTTGTGTCTAACTCTGTGTCTGCCTCTTTGTTGTGCATATCATACATCAGGATATTAATATCAAGTTAACAAATGAAAATTCTCAAAGTTCTCTCATTAGATTGTTATAAATTAAATATATGCTTATATATGTGAAAGAATATTCCTGGAGACCAAATTAGGCTAAGCAGGATGGAAAGGTCATATAGAAACCTGGATGTAGAAGGGATTGGGAAAGGGGAAGATTTTCCTGAGCCCTTTAACCTACCCAGGCCCCAGGGCCTTCTTTTTGCAAGAACTCTGAGGGAGAGTCTAGGTGTAGCAGATTAAAACTATCTTTTTGGCTGAGGAATTAAGAATCAGATTATCCTGTAGTTCCCCAATATAAATCTTTTAACAGCCTTAAAATTGGTTAACGAGCCTATTGCCAAATTCCATAAGTAAAGGAAAAGTCCTTGAAAACTATTTAAAGAATTTTTCTAAATCATAATTAAAAGAAATTAAAAAATTGTAATATATTACAGAATCTAGTAGTCAGTATGCTTTTAAGATTATTCACAGTTTTAGAATGTTATTAAAGAAAAGAGATTTTACACCTCCTGTAAAGGAAGGAAAAAGAACATTCCTTGCATAAAATATAGTGGTTTCAATTTTATTTAGCTTAGGTGTAACCTTGTACTTTTTTAAAATACTAATTAAATAAAATAACGTTATATATTAAATCTTTAAAATGATGAAAGTTGTAAGTTCATGTTTAATAAAATTAAGTTAAAATAAGGAAATGTAGATCTATCCTCTCATCAATGATTCAAGTAAACTTCATTGGTTGTAACTGTAATTTAATAAACTTATTTCAAGGTAAAGTATCCATTTTATGTGGTTATGCTTAATTATAAGGAATTTTTAAAAGTATCTTCTAAACAGAAACATTTAAATGACTAATTCCTGTAAGCCATTAATAATTAGAATTGTAAATTGATATTAATAGCAAAAAGTAACTCCATTGCATGGAAACTTGTCAGAGGCCACCTCAATCTGCATATTAATGTGGTGATAAGGAAAGATAATCTTGATTGCATTGGGAACCTTCAGTTTTCATAAAATAATGGAGAAATTAGTTTCTCCTGTACTGTGAAAGTAAAATTCCTGTTAACTTACATAATCATGGCAAAAGTAATATCATTTAAAATGTTATACACTGCATTGGAAGCATGTTTATATACTTTCTGTGTTTAAAAAGTATATAAAGATTGACAATATTGAAGTCTTTTTAAATCCCTTGTGCATTCACACCTCACTAAAATACCCTGCATGTTGCCTCTCCATTTGGGTTATTGGCTAAATTGGTCATTGACCTCTTAAAAAAAAGGTATCTACCACATCTCTGATTATGCTCATGAAGTGGATGGAAAGTATATTGCAGTTTCAGACTCCTGCAGCAGCCGGTGAGGGATCGATATGGCCAGGTGTACAGTGGACATTGCCTCCAGAATGGCTGTTTCATTGTGCTGAGGGTCACTGTGCACCAGGTGGGTGAAACACTGGAGACTTACCTTCCTAATCTCTCTCTAGGATCAACTGTGCTGCAGCATGCTGGCTGTGTGAAAGATAAACCAAGTGGAACCACAATTACCAGAGTACTGTGAGTAGAACATAAACAAACACAATTGGCATTATGACCTTCTCCCATAGAGAGATAACATGTATGGTATTGCAGACCTGGAGCTTAGGTCTATTAACTGCACCTCAAAGAGAAACATGCATTGATTAGTGCATTAATTAATATTAAGTACTCTACCTATATATCTGGTGAATATGACAATACCTCTTCTATTCTAGATCATATGCACAATGGTATTGAACATGTTAAAAATCTTGGTAAACTTAATTCATTTTATATATAGTTAATGAAGGTCGCTATAAGATAAAGGAATGACTCTCTTGAGTACTATCTTTATTTTGTTTGCCATATGCTTGTCTTGTTGTTGTCTATACTGTCTTTGTGAGTTTATGTCTAGGGCAGTGCCTTTCTTCATACCTCTCCTAGCTGCCCTAAGCATAACCACTGCTGTGGGAACCGGGGTTGGCAGTTTATACCCAGACCCAGCAGGTCTACCACAATCTCTCCCTAGAGTTAACCAAGAGCATAAAAGAAGTCAAGGAAGAATACTGTTTCCCATGAACATTGAAGGAAGCAGCTTCTGAAGGTACTTGGCCTTTCTCACTCCTGTGGTCCAGTATGTCATGACTGACCACCTTTTTGGGTCTGTTTATCACCATCTTCTTTATCCTTGTTGTGAGACCATATATCTTTAAAATTCTAATCAAGTTTATTTCTTACAAATCAGTGTCTTATTACTTATGTGGGGATTTCATCCAGTTTCAACTAGGGTGCTGAACCCATCTTCCTTCAAACACAATAGCATAGCCAGAGAGCCTCATGCCCTGTTAGGCAGGGACTACTGACCTAACCAGCAGGAAGTAATTACAGAAGAATGACCATCACCCCTCAGCATCCTCTTAAGAATAAAGGGATTAACTCTCTTAGGGGGAAGAATTGAGGCAGCTTCGTACAGGGAAATGAGGAGAAGATGAGTCACAGCATGGTCAACAGACATCATGACCATGAGACCATGCAGAGTCCTTAACCTTGACCTTGAGGTTCCAGTTGGGACTTTTTCCTGGGCTGAGGGGAGGCCCTGGATATTCCAAACAGGAATCACCATTGGCCCCCACCATTGGTGGGGTATCGATAACAGCTTGGGCCCCTCCCCTTATCATTAGTAAGGGTAAAAATAATTAATAGCTTAAAAGGTAAGCATAAGAGCCAGAACTCACTCTCTCTGCCTAGAGGAGCCAACACAAAATTTTGGTGCTTATTTCCATCCTTCTCTCCATTTCTCAGCAAGTGCTGTTCATTCCCCCATTTCTCAATAAATCCTTTTTCCTGACCTAACTGAAAAAGAAAGAAAAACAAAAGAAATGCCACAAGCAGGTGCTATAGATGCAGCTGTGAACAGGGTCCAGTGACTTCCACAAGTGACAGTTCACTCAATGAGCAGCAGAAAGTCTCCAGGGTACAGGAAGCCTGGGTGTGCATTTCTGAAGTCTCAGAGTGTTACCTGATTAGTGGAAGACCAACATTTTTATGGTTTCAGTCCATACAGTTCTTACTAATGTCATGTTTTCAAGATGCACAGTAATAGAGCTATGGTATAATGTGGCTGGCAGAATTTTTAGGGGTAAAAAATTTTTCAAATATCAGTAAAGGAAATAAATCAATTCCATTTTGCTAGAGATTATTTCTAAAATAAAGTGTTGAAATGCAGTAGGGGCAAAAGTTACTGAGGAGTCTTTGGACCATGTAATATGCACAAGTTACTTTGGGGGATCTTGTATATGCCTGATAATAAGAAAGCCAATTTTTGGCAAAATTGTAGGTCCAATTAAAATGACTCTGAACCTATGTGATAAGGAATCTAAAGCAATGGAAATAAAATTTAAAAAAACACATCTAAAAATAAATGCCACCACTAAAACCAAATTCTTAAAAACTAAATATAAAGAAAATAATTCTAAAATCAAATGCCTCATATGAATGATAAAAATCAATGTAAATGCAGCACTAAAATACAATGAGAAACAAATTTAATAATCATAAGAATAAAATACTCTAATATAAATAGCTGAAATTGAGAAATAAAATGCATTTGAAGACATAATTGAAAACACCTTTAAAGATAAATGATTCTGAAAATATATACATATTTAAAGGTAATTTCTAGATTTTGACAAGATCTAGACAAGGTGGTAGTTGTTCCCTTCCAAAATAAGAGTTTAAATAAAGGGCAGTGATCAATAATCAGATGGAGAAACAAAATAGAGAAGGACAGGTGCAATGGAGATGAGCGTGAAGACCCATACTTAAGAGTGGATGAAATTCAGAAGCAGGAAATACCATGGAAGCAAGCTGCCATAAATTTTAGCATCCATCTCCTTGATGGGATCTAAGTCCCCTCTCAATTAGAAACAGAGTGGGCATCAGCATTCCCAAATATTTTTGAATGAACTATGGACTAAAGTAAACTTTAATATTCTTTTATAGACTTAATAGTATTCTGGTAATGGAATAACTTTCGTTATTGATATAAAGGCAGTGGCCACTGGAGGTTCTGAGGGAAGGGAAGGGAAGAACAGGAGTAACAAGGGGGCATTTTTGGGACATTGGAACTGTCATGCATGACATTGCAATGACAGATACAGGCCATTACACATTTTGTCAGAACCTATAAAATTATGTGGGGGACACTGTATAGTATAATGTAAACTATAGCCCATGGTTAGTAGCAGTGCTTCAATATGTGTCATCAATTATAACAAATGTACCACACTAATGAAAGATATAGTTAATGTGGGAAAGAGTGTAGGTGGGTGGGGCATATGGGAATCTCCTATATTTTTTATGTAATATTTTTGTAATCTAAAACTTCTTTAAAAATTAAAAATTAAAAGAAAGAATCAAGCTGCCATAGTTTTAGCATTGCACAGAAATAACGGGAGAGAGAGACAGGTTTGTGAGGTTGGGAAAGCTATCTTGAATCATACTAATATATGATACAATTTCAAGAAAAAAATTCATATATAATGAACAGTAGAAAAAATATTCATGCCTAGTTCCATGCAAGAGTAATGAGTAACACTAGTGCAAATAAATGAAAGCTCTTTATCTTGATATGTTTTATATACAGAATGTA
>JAQZBX010037431.1:0-23781 GCA_029593785.1 Cabassous unicinctus | reverse complement strand
TTTTTTTTTTTTTTTTTTTTTTTTAATATAGAATTGTAGAAACTGTTTTTCAAAGAGGGAGCTCTTATCTTCACATGCACCTTTTTTCATCTTTCTTCTTGTGCCTCTGATGCTTCCTTGCATCCCTATTTCTTTGGGTCGTCCTTATCCTCTGTCTTCTTCTTAAAGAGGGGCTCCAGGATTCTCTCTGCAGCCAACGGGTGTTCTCACTCTACATTCTCCCTGTGTAATCTCCTCCACAAAGGCCTGCACCCTGATGACTAACACACTATCACATCCAACTCTCAGGTCAGACTTCTTTCAGTGACATACCTTTATACCTAGATGCTGGCTGGGGCTCTCTCTTCACCAGGCTGTTCCACTGCCTCCTCAAACTCAACGTGTGCAAAGTTAGACTCCTCATCTTTCTCTTTTCCTCCTCCCTAAACCTACTCCTGTTCCTTTATTCTCCATGTCTGTTCATGCCATTGCTTATTGTCTTAGTTTCCCAGCTTCTAAAACAAATATCATACAATGGATTGGCTCAAACAATGGGCATTTTTGGCTCATAGTTTCAAGGCTAGGAGAAGTCCAAAATTGAGGTATTGGCAAGGTGATGCTTTTTCCCTGTGGGCTATGGTATTCTGGGGCTGTCTGCCAGTGATTATTGATCCTTGGCTTTTCTATCACATGGTAGTGTACATGGTGATGTCTTTTTTCCCCTCCAGGTTTTATTGACTTCTGGTTTCTCCCTGTGGCTTTTTCCCTGTGGCCTTCTCTGTAAGGCTTCCAGGAACAGGTTTAAGACCCATCTTGATTCAGTTGGTGTGGTAGTTGGAAGGGTATATACCCTAGAAAAACATTCTTAAATCTAATTCATTCCTGTGGATGTAAACCCATTGTAAGTAGGTCCTTTCATACAGTGGGGTTAAGGTGTAACCTACTTCATTCATTCCTCTTATTGGAGTCCTTTATAAATGGAATGAATATCAAGAGAGAGAGAAGAGAAAGCCATAGGAGCAAGAAGATGAAATAAACGGAATGCAGAAGAGAAGGAAGAGACCAGCAGATGCTGCCATGTGCCTTGTCATGTGGCAGAGGAGCCAAGGATCACTGGCAACTGGTCTTCGGGAAGAAAGCATTGTCTTGATGATGCCTTGATTTGGACATTTTCACGGCCTCAAACTGTAAGCTAATAAATTCCCATTGTTTAAAGCCAACCCATTTCATCACACCTGCTTTGAGCAGCCTAGGAAACTAAAACAGTTGGCCACACCTTAACTAAAAAACCTCATAAAAAGGCCCTATTTACAATGGCTTCACACCCACAGGAAAGGATTAAGATTAGAACATGTTTTTCTTGGGTACATAATTCAATCTGCCACACTTATCATCTTAGATAGCAATCTAGGCAGCTTTATTAGCTTCTCTTTCTCTCTTAGATCTCATCAAATCAATCTCTAAGTTATATTGATTTTAACTCTTCAATTTTTCCTCCACCCCCACTTCAAGTCCTCCTCATCTTCCTCCTAGACCACTTGAACACCTTCCTAAGTAGGCTCTCTGCCTTCAATCTTATTCACTTCAAAAGCATCATTTACACAGCTGGCAGAGGGATCTTCAAAAATGTAATTCCAACTATGTCAATTCTCTCCTTAAAATCTTGCAGCAGCTCTCCACAGCCCACCGAGTGACGTCAATGCCCTCTAAATGGCCCTCTGCAATCTTGTCCACCCTACCTCACAGCACTCAGCAATTACTAGCCAGGAGTCTTTCAGCAAAATCCAATTGCGCGTAGTACTCAGCATTGGTGTGCTTGTCAACCTTGTGCCTGTGCTCATGCTATTTCTCACCTGGCTGGTCTGATCATCCTTTAGGATTTAACTCAGTTTCTTCTCCTCCAGGAGACTGAGTGTTCTAGCTCTTTAAACCAAAAATAACCTACTCATATCTCTGCCTTTGTATTTACCCTGTTTTCTTGAAATTATCTGTTTGAAACTGCATTTCCTATTAGACTGTATTCCTTGAGGGCAAGGACTTGTTTATTTCTGTAGTTTACTATGTGGGGCATTTTCAGGTATTGGATCATTGATGAAATCTGTAAGAAGGAAAAATAATTTATAGCATTTAGTGTTGTGGGTAGTGACGTGATATTTAGTGTGGTGAATAAATCAATGGGCTCACCTATGCAAACCTGTGCCCATGTGCATGTCAGGAAGTCTTAGTGTGAGGCGGTTCTCCCAGGACCACTGGCAGAATGCTGCTTGAATGGTACCCCAGACAGAAAAGCTGAATGCTTATTCAGTAGGAATTGAAATCTCTTATCAAGAATGTCAGCTGGTTTTGAGTAGTCCCATTATTTCTAGGCACGTGAAAAAAAAATCCCAACAAAGTCAAACTGATCTTAGACGTTCGAAAGACCTGGTTTTAGTTCCTGGTCTTGGAGTAACTTTCCGTATAACTTTGGGCAGATGGCATTATCTCTCTGGTTGTGAAAGTGCTTAAATAAGTTGAAATGTCTCCAAAAACAATAATGTTCAATTATTGCTCATCACCCAGGGCAGTTATTCCAACCAAAGAGTAGTTGTGACTGAGTAATATAATGAGCAGGTGAAAAATGAGGTCGTTAGAGTCTTATGTGTAGTCATTTAACTTTATTATCAACCAAGCCAGCAGAGTTTTAATTTGTAAATGGATCCCCAGCCCTGATGTAAAATACAATAAAAAAAATTTACAACCTTTGTTTCCAGGTTGTGTCCTTAAGCAGCTGGGAAGTATCCACCATTCCTACAGGAAGGGTCATGAATTCAGAGATGATTCTCTCAGAGAGGATGGTCCATTAGGTGAAGCTTTGAGTGTGTGTGTGATATCATGTTAAGAAGAATCCTCTTTGTTTAATACTGGAGAACAGGGAAAAGCTGTAATCACCTTTCTTGCCGGAACCTCCCTAATGTCACTCTGGGGACACAGTGGGGCTCATCTGAGCCTGATGGGAGTTAGTTAACCATCCCCATGCTGGCCCAAGTGAAGAGCTGCTTTGAGCCATGTTCCATTCCAGAAATTGCATGCTTTTTTGTACTTTAGAAAAAAAATCATATTTTGAACTGAGCTTTCTTGTTTCTTGATGGACACTTTATCAGTTTCTATGACATCTGTCGCATCTTTGATGAATGTACTAATCTTTGAATTTCAGCTGATTCTTTCATCAGGAAACATCACAAATATTAGCTAATTAACCCTTCTACTTTTTCAAAAAGAATATGAAAAATGTGAAAAATAAGAGCTTTGTCCTTCATCTCGATAGGGATGAAATGAGAGGCTGAAAAATGAAGGCTGCCATCAAATAAATGCACCATTGAATTAAGACAATAACCCTGGTGTCCTCCCCTGCCCTCTTCCTGTTAGAGTCCCATCATAGGCTAAAGAAACATTCCAGAGTGCACTTAATAGCAGGACTGTGTTGTGGCTAGTAGGTAATACGACTGACTCCACTTTGCTTCGCAGAGAAATAGATCACGTTCAACATGCAATTGTAATCGTTTGCTGTTCTCTTTGATAAATTCAGGCTCCTGTGCTTGGAGTTAGAAAACCACTGGCCTAGATAAAATATGACTTTCAATTATGCTACAGTCAGAGAAGCCGAAATAAGAAAGCCAAACTGGGAGAAGTCAAGTTTTTTCATTAGAGTGACTTGGGCATGTAGAATAAAATCCAGCATTCACGCCTTACACATTTGCGCCGACCCGACCCTCCATCCACCTCCAATTTATTGTGGTACCTCTTGGCCGCTCACAGAGCCTCCCCTCCTGTATTGTGGACACCCAGGCAAATGAAAATGCCAATCTTTCCCCACCCTTGTCTTACTACATTAGGCATATGCTCAGCTCTGAGAGTGTGAGAGATCTTTGGGGATCTGGCTTTGCCTTCCCCTAAGAACATCCTGGGGAAGGTTTGCCTCACCTCTTGCTTCCAAGTGGGAAGGTTGAGAATAATAGCTCTTGTCACTTCCCTTAGCCTTGTTATGGGGAATATTTAGTGCTGGAGTCGGGATGTGGGGGTAATATCTTGGATGTGATAATGTTGCTCCCTGCATCAGTGAACATGGTATTGATTGTAAGCTGTCAACCTTTCTGCATGCTTTGCAGGGTCCCAGAAGGCTAACTACTGCAGGGAGGGAAATGCATCAGGCAGGGACACGTGAGCTCCATTAACTAACGCTGTAATCCGAGCTCTGTCACTTGCTCTTAATGCATCTTGGCTCACCAGCTCTCAATTTTTTATTTTTAAAAATTCCATAATTCAGCTGAGCAGTCCTGTAATGTCATCTGGATTTCCATATACCAGGTTTCCCTTAATTCAGACTCCCAATAGGGCATTGCTCATCTTGTAAGCTTCCCGAGGGCAGGAGCTGTGCCTGTCTTCTTCTATCTGTTTGTTCATTCATTCAACAAATAACCACTGAGCCTGGCCCAGACACTACTCTGTGCTCTGGTGATAGAAGAATGGACTAAACAATGTCTCAGTCCTCATAAAATTTAGAGTGGTCAGGAAAGGCTTCTCTCAGAAGGGGGCATTTTGTACCAAGTTTATTATTCCATTGCCTGTGCCTAGACCATAAATATTTGCTGAGTTCTGAAAACCATGGTTCCCCAATTGAGCAGCTCATAGGCTAGCTATTGGAATAGTCTCTGATATGTCAACCTCACAAAGGCTATGCATTGTTCTTTTTTTCACATGATGCTTTATTGACCCTCCACCTTGTCTCCTTCTTCTCTTGGTCTGCCTTCCTACCTTTTACTAGTCAGTTGTTCTGGAATATTGTAAATTTCTTAAATACATCATGTTCTTTTCTGCCTTCATGTATACTATCCTGACACCTGGAACAGTCTCTTCCTTTCTTTTCCCTGGATAACCCACTCCCTTTATCTATCAGGCTTTATCTTAGGAATTGCCTCCTCTGGATGAGATGGTCCTCCTTTGTTTTCTCCTGGCACCCTGTACAAAGCCATCCTAGCATATATCATACATTTTATAGTAGTAGCAGAACAATAGCAATAAACATACATGGAGTAATTATTGTGGGTTAGGCACAGTTCTAGAAGTTTTGTGTGTATTAAATCCTTAAATCTTCACAGTAATTTTAAGGGACAAGTGCCATTTTTATCCTTATTTTATCCAAGGAAACTGAGACACCGAGAGGGTAAGTAATTTGCCCAGGGGTCACTTACCTTGTGAGTGGTGGAGCTCAGTGGCAGACTTGGCATCGTGGGCTCTTAACCATGGCGTTCTACTGCTACTGCTGCCTGTGAGCATGCGTGTATCTCCCAGGACACTGTAAGCGCTATGTACACAGACCTGTCACTTCTGCTTCCCCTGACCAGCCTGGCACAGGGCGTGGGAGGTCATACAGGGTCAATCACCAAGTGTTTAGTGAGTAAATGAATGAATAAATATCACCCACTGGACCGATTGCTTAGAATGCCAAGAGGCTGCTTTTCCTCTCAACAATGGGGCTGCCTCCTCCCTCAGTTCTGCTCCAGCCTCCCTGAGGTCCTCCTGGACCCTCACAAGAGTTTACTGCTTTGGATGGGTGAGAGCGTATCACTAGCCAGCCACAGCAAGGATCACAGCATGTGTGGTCTCTGGGTTTCCACAGAAGAATGAGCTCTGGAGAAATGCCCTCCCCACTGCCACTTTCCCACTCACACCACAGTCAGCATCCAAAAGGATTGGGGGCAGCAACCGAGAGCCCTGAGATGGGCGAGGAGGAAGGGCTTCAGCAGTTATGTCCAGCCAAGAGCACCAAGCTCAACTTTTCAGGGAATGAGTGATGGGGGCAGGGAGTGGATTAGGGACCTGGCGGTAGCAAACTCCCTGTTTCTAGTCATACAGTGGTCATTGTTTTGATAGCATCTGAGGCAGAAATCGGCAGAGACAGCAGATCACTTGGATTTTGCCACCAGCAGTTTAACCAATGGGCCGTGGAAGATCTAAATTTGGGAACGGTTAAACAGTAATAATAAGGTCAGGGTCAGGAATTAGACACCTCTGTGAGCTACTTGACTTCACTCTCTGCTTTTATGACAGGTCAAATTTGTATTCCTGTTCAGCTGTCAGGCAAGATTTGGTCACAAAGAAATGGTGTGTTTGTGAGTATTCTCACTAGCAGGGAAAAAAAAAACTCCAAAACAAGACAAGGTATCTATGCATTACTGCTCACTCTGATGGAAGAAGTACAGGATTTGGAACAGAACAGATCTGGATAACATTTGGGGCTCTTGTCACCATAGTTGTGTCATTTAACCCTCAATCTGTTTTCTCAACTATAAAAATGGGATAATATATTTACCTGTCAGGTGATGGTATTATTTACAAAGTGCCTACCCAATGCCTGTCACATAAGTGTCCAGTAAATATTGGCTTCCTTTTGTTCCTTCTTGATGCTCTTATTCTTTACATTTTACATTTAAGTACAGTGCCTGGACATGAATGCTTAATATTTGTTACTGGATGGATGGATGAATGAAGGAAGGGAGGAGTAGGGCAGCTTGGACAACTTGAAAATGTGTTTCTCATATAATGAGAGAAACGTTGGCTTCGTGCTCCCATGCTGTACACATTTCTGCTTCAAGACCTGCACATGTTCTCTCTGTTGGAAATACCATATCAGGCTTTGTCGGGTGGGGAATTTATTTAAAACTCTGCTTAGATGTCACCTATTCTGAGAAACCTTTCCTAACCACCCTTCATTAACCATTTCATCTTCTCTACTATTTCTGTACCAGTACATGCCTCATTGTGTTGTAAATATGTCTAAAAAATGCATGTTGACCCTATAAGACTGTCATCTCCTAGAGGGTGGGGACCAGCGGCTTATGTATCTCAGTAACTCCAGGCCCTTGCCTAGGGCCTGGCTGTCTGACACATACCAGACACTCAATAAATGTTTAATATTTGACTGAACCAATGGGCCATCACTGGGACTAATTTTCTAAGTAGTTTCTTCCATTTACCTATCTATAATGTGAGGAGCTTAGAATTGAGATGGCATGGTCCTTTCATTAATTTTTTTTCTCCTTCCAAACAAAATATACTGAAAGTTGGGACTTCTGATAAATCTGCAAACTGAAAGAAAATTTTTCTTTCAGTTAAAAATCTCTTGTCTCAAGCCATTTTCCACTAAGTGGAAGTTAGAGGAAATGAGTCACCATGACAGGTTTGCTTTAGACATGGAGACACTGAACCCAGACCCAGTTTTCTAGGCATTGCCCACCTCCTCTTTAAGCCTCCACTCCAAGTGTGTAAATCCTTTGAATTCATTTATCCTCCTTCCCAGAAGTATGCCATAAAGAACCCCCTGGAAGTGGCTTTGAAGACCTTTGACCAAATTGCCTGGGCTCATGTCCTGGCTCTGCCACTTATGAGCTGTGCAAACTTGGTCAAGTTATGTCATCTCCCTGGTCCTCCGTTTCCTTATCTTGAAAACGGAGATAAGAGTAGAGTATCTGCATCTAGAGTTTTGGAAATGAACTCATTAATTCATGTGACATTCACAGAAGTGTCTGGCCCCATAAGTGTTCAATAAATTTTAGCTACTATCACATACTAGAAAGAGCACAACCAGTATTTTAACAGATCTGGCTTTAGAGTCAAAGGCCATGAGTTGGAGTCCTAGTTCCATCTTCCATGGCTATGTGCCCTTGGCCAGGTTGACAACTTGACTCTGTTTCCTCATTTGCAAGGTGGGAATAATAATAGCATCCATCCTGTGGGGTTTCTGGGAGAAACCAATGAGATGATGAATGGAAATCAGTATGTCCTCAGTGTGTGTTGTGGCTATTAATATTTTATGGTGCTTTAACCATATCAAAGTAGTTGTAAATGGGTTTATTCTGATTCTCACAATAGTTTGGTGAATTTGGGTAGATGGCTTCCTGACCATTTTAAAGGCGATGAGACTGATGAAGGACTGAGTGGTTTGTGAAAGTTCCTTGGTTACTTAGCGGCAGACCAGGAGTAGGCTCTGCATTTCCTAAGCTCCTTGTCCCAAGTTCTTTCAGGCATATCCCTCCCATGGAAAGCAGTCCTAAAGCTTTACTTAGGCAGGGAAAAGAGACAGGTTAAGGCATGACAGTACATGAAGAATCATGCTTCAGAGTGAATGCTTCCCAGTGGTGGATTTCGCATGTTTGGGGTATTGTTTAGAACTACTATTCTCCTCTACACATGTCCATAATGGAAGAGGGCAGATTAGGAAGGGCTTCCTCGTTAAGGCTGTGGACTGGAGTGTCCAACCGCAAGGCCTATTTATTAGGCATACTAGAAAGTCTGCCATGAGCCCTGCAGTCAGCAGAAGGATTAAAGAACTGAATTGTACCGAGAGGGAAGCTTTGGGCAGCTGCTCTGCAGGCTTGAAGGAAGAGAAATCATGTCTCGCATGTGGCCAATGGTTGAACATTTGAAGATATAGCTTTTATTATAATGAGCCCTGGAGTGATCAAAAGAAATATATTGGAATCAGCTGACTTATTTCATCAGATCACTGAGCTGAAAGAACTTTAATTTCATCTTTTTTCCACCTAACATTTGTTCCACCTTACACATGCTGGCTGCCTAACACATGTTGATATGGTTGGGTTAATTAGAAGATCGATGAGAGGTTTAAAGATGCATTTTTTTTCTTCAATAGAAGAATAAAGGCAGGAGTTATTCTTTAAGGACTTAAGAAGCAATTTGGTTCTTACTGCTCATTCACCTATGTATATCCCAGTACTTCATGCTGGCTTTTCTCTTCCTTTCCATAACAAGTAAACATGGATGTGTGCCCAATTTCAGTTTTTTGAATTGCTTTATTTAAATGTCAGGAACTGAATGTTGTATTAGGGTGATTTTAGTAAAACGTGTCTCTCATTTTCCCCTAAGTCAACTGATATCTTCCAGTTGTAATAGTTATTAGCAACTATCTTACCAAGCAGCTGACCTTGCAGTAGAAAATAGTTCCAGGTCCTTAGAACCAAATAAACTCTTAAAAAGGTGGCAAACCAGCTTTCAGGTAGCTTATAGTGTCGGCCAAAGGGACTGATTTCTATGTGCCACCAACTAAGCATCATCAGTAGTAGGGCTAACGAGGATCATGAATGTAAACTACCTGGTTCAGTACTTGGCACAAAGCAGCAAATTAAGGAAACATGTGGTGGTCATTACTTCCTGAGGCCTGATTTCTAGGGCCTTACCCATTCTGTTCCTGTCTAGGAGTCTTGGGAAGTTTGTTTTGATGCAGCTTGTGTATGTATGGGGTAAAGGAGAGGATGGCTGCCCTCCGCTTTCAGCTCTGAGATCTTTGGCAAATTCCTCCCACTTTCTGGATCTCAGGCTGCGCTGGAGGGAAAGGGGGTTTGACTATAGTAGAGGCTCTGAGTTCACACATGGGTGGCTGGGGCAGGGGGCTGTGAACCCCTTAAAACTGTGACCATAATTGCTCATGGATGTGTTCTGGGGAGAAATCTTGACTCCAATATGTGAAAAAAATCACTGTCCACAGAACTCTGACACCGCCAAAGGCTTACACGCTCTGTGACATCAGTTAATCAGTGTTCCAGGACGTGATAAACATGCTCCTGGCGGTACATGAGAGCATTTTTGGTGGTGTGTGGACATGTTTGTTGTATTTATGGTTATATTATTTTAATATTAGGAAAAAATAACTGGCACATCAACTGACATATTCTGAATATTATTTCTTTAAAGGAGGCTAAGTCTTGCTTTCAAAAAAGTTGACTTAAATAAATGTTAAATGAGTAATAGTACAGAAGTGGGTGGATGCTTAAGTTTGGGAAACAATGATCCACCCCAACCCACACCTGGTACAGCCAGAGGAGCCGAATCAGAGGAGTGGACAAAAGACCACAGCGGAAGTTGATAGTAAATATGGGACAATAACCCATTGGTTCTTCTTCATTTTACAATTCTCTGTGAGTTGAGAAATTTCTGACTCTCTCAGGTCTCCTCCTAGAACACTGTCTCCTCAGTCTAGGCATCCTGCCAGGGAGTTTCCACCTTGGCCACTTTTCTTGAGATGCCTGGAGAGAGGCTTCATTGCAGGCAACATGAGAAACACTGAGAAAGCCATGTCTTAATTAGCTTGTATCCTCAATGTTGAAATGCACTTTTTCACATTTTAATGTTTCTGAAGTTGGGGTTGCATCTTATAAAATTGTGTTCACTTGAGTGTTCCTTCCTGTCCAAAAAGCTGTTATGAAATGGATAGCTGTTTAGAATTGGCACAATATGGTTCTTATACCATTTTTTTTCTCCTCTAAAACAAATTACACTTGAAAGTTGGCACTTCCAATAAATTCACAAACTGAATGAAAATTTTCTTTAAATCAAAAGACTTTAGTCTCAAGCCATTTCCCATCCATCAAATAGAAGTTAGAAGAATTGAGTCACTATGGCAGGTTTGCTTTAGATGTGGAAACCCTAAACCCAGACCCAGCTTTTTGGGCACTGCTTACCCATCTCTCTGAGCCATCTCTCCAAATGTATAAATCCTTTGAATTCATTTATTTTCTTTCCCAGACATGTGCCATATAGAACCCACTGGAAGTGGCTTGCAAGAGGTTGTAAGTCTGAATTAATCCCCAACTGGCAAGTAAGATGAACCAGCCTCCATAGGGTCAAGCAGATATGTCGCTCTGACAGCTTATTGATTCCCCCAGCTTTCATTTTGTAGGAAGAGAGCCCTCTTGTCTGTTTTTCCAAGAAGGTGTTCTTGGGACAGGTTAGAAGTGCTTGGTCAGACTTTACAAATCAGCATTTTTATTGACCGTTTTTGTTCTACCTACAGTGAGATTGATGGCCTTGGCACTTTTGGTTACAAAACCCAGGAGGAGGGAAGGGGGCTGCTCAGGAAACATCCAGACAGACCAGCCTTTCTCAGGGAGTCAGGGAGTTGCCACAGTCTCAAACCTACTACTTCCTTTGGAACGTCAGAAATAAGCAACCAGGACTCAGCCTTTAGAAGGCAGTGGAATAAATAAGTTGAAAAAAGGTTGGAGAGAAAAAGCCAATGACTGTGTAAGTAGAGGATTCTATGGAGCCATTTAAAATGACAAAAAGCAAAAGTGAAAATGCAGCAGATGTAACCTGGCCCCACATGGCCTTGCCAAGCTAACTCTGAGAAGAACTGTGTAGAAAGGGTTCTCTTTATGTTCCCCGAAGCCTTTGTGGCATTTCCCAGCCAAAATCCCAGGCTGTTTCTATGGCGCTGACTAAAGGAGAATATAGCGTGTCGGTGTGTTCCCTCCCTTCTCATCCTGCGTCCTTTTCTCAGCCTCATGAAAAGGAATAAATCCTGGCTCAGATAAAATGTTAAAAAGAAAATGGAAAAAAGTCCCTGATGAAGGGGCAAGAGATGCTGACTAGTTCTGATTTTTCACAAAACAAGGAGAATTTCTCTAAGAGTAAACGGTGTTTATTTTTTGTTGATTTTTTTCAATCAAATGGAGTTGCTTAATTAAAAAAAAAAACATTTCTTTTCTCCTTAAATACTACAGACAACCTCATTTTATCTCAGCAGACACCTAGAAACAGAACACTGGACCCACCAGAGAAACCGGGTAATAAAAGCATCAGAAAGTCAACTATGGAAGAATTACTGTTAGCTGGAAATTCTCATTTCTAAACAAAAGTGTCCCAGACCTATTGGGTTTGACAAAAGTTTCTTAAAACTGGGGAGTTGGGAAAGTTGGACTCCTTTGAATTCTATTCCAATTGTTTTCTGCATAGGGAAATTAAAGTCAATGCATTAAATGAAGACTCAAAGAAACATTTAAAAACTTGTTTGACTAGTATTCAGTATGTGAGATTAAGTAATAACTTGTCCTCCTAGTTAACCTTGTCCTGGAATATATATAGGTTATTTGTAGCCGCCACTGCGATAATATTTTCTGAAGGATGCCAAGCTGTATGCAAGATCTTTTTGCTAAAGTCCAGACTGTCGACGCTGATCTCGTCTTTTCTCCGCTTGCCCCCCACGCACACTTTCCGGGGTTTTAGGATAGCCCGGGGTTTGCTGTTTTCCCTCGAGGCCTCAAGGGTAACATCACGCTTGGTGTTTCGATCGAACATCCTGAAGAAGTTGTTGTAGGAGCCTGTCATGATGACGCTGCAAGGCAGAGAGGAAACAGGTGATGTCAGAACGCTATGGAGAAAGGCAGTCACGGAGCCCTATTGTGTCTTTCTGGAGCAAACGACACCACACTGTGGCCAGCTCACGGCACCATACATTTCATTAAAAAAGGGCTCTGTATTCTGTAGCATGACAGATGGCTTCCTTTTGAGCACTAAGAGCAACAAGCACTTTGGCGGGGGCTGGTGATAACCTGCCTTATTAATTTTAGGGGGAACTGGGGATTGAACCTGGGACCCTGTACCTGTGAGGCAGGTGCTCAACCACTGAGCTACATCTGCTCTGCCTTATTTATTTTTTATAGATCCTTTGGGTTCTTTGGCTCAGTAAATGAGTTCATTGGTTTTAATGATCCCAGCCCTAGCCTGTGAAACTAGAATGAACTGATGAAAGTAGAAACACTTTTGAAAACCAATCTAATGTCTAATCACTGCACAGATTTAAAGCACGGCTGCCGTGCAGGGATTTCCTGCGTTGCCTGACCTCTAAGGCTTTATGGCATTAGCACGATGGGAGAAATGCTGATAGAATAGGTCATTGACCAATGACAAATCCTCTTCCATTTTAAGAACTAGCTCTAAATTCAGCTTTTCAGAAAATTTACATAGAAATGGATGCCATCATCATCCCACTAGGGAACAGAGTAAACACACTCAGTTTTAACGGATTTGGGATGGTGAAGACATTGTTTCTATATTTTTATGGGTTTTCCATTCTCAGGGATATCTGTAATCGATCAAGAGAGGAGGGAATGCCAAAAGCCTTTCAGGAGCAAGGAACAGGCTCTTTAATGGTGATAGTTCAGGATGGTGACAGGCTGAGTTGGAAGACAGACAATCCTTGGCAAAGGGATCTGACAGTGCTCCTCAAATTATACTGCCTGGTGCCTCCTGGCCTGGATGTGATGGGAGCCCACTGGGTCTCAGGTATCTCACACATGATTTGGGTTGTGAAGATGAAGGAACACTGACAAGACTGGGCCACAGCAAGGGGGTAAGGATTTGGGGTACTTGGTGAGTCGTGCCAGGAAAATTAACCAAGGATTAGATTTTGTTGAACTGGCCCAAGAATTGGATGTCTCAAAATGTGTTCGTCTCTGTACTAGAAGGAACTGTTAATACCTTGTTAGGCAGTGTGAGCTGGGTGCTTTAGCTCCATGCTCTCACTTCAACTTAGTTGTCTAGTAAGAAGTAAGTAATACGTGTCACACGGCTAGTAAGTGGCAACGTCGTGATTCAAACCCACATCTGGCTGACTCCAGGGCATAAACATTTAGCCACTTAGCCAGTTTGCTTCACTGCTTCCCATGCATTGACACTGGCTTCCTCCACCCATCACCTTACTGGTTTTTAAGTGAGAAAATATTTTTTTTTTTTGAAAAAAATCTCAACCTTACCTCCTGTAGCCATTTATCAGTTTGATGTAATTATGAATTCCAAACATCTATATTAGATTATGTTTGTAAACTGATCTGCTAATCTGGGCATGATTAAGTTATGATTAGGGTGTTAACTGGGCCATGTCAGTAGGGTATTGAGCCCCACACCTTGGTGGGTGGGGGAATCAAATGTAAAAGGCAAGGCAAAGGACAGAGGGAGCAGTTTTGACGTTGGAGTCTTGATGCTGGAGGCCAGGGAGGTGAACTGACAGAGGAACTTGGTCGTGAGGAAGGAGAGAAGGCCCCGGGATGGAGACAAGCCATTCGCCTGATAGTCTACAGCTGGCCTTGTGGAGAGATGCAAAGCCTAGAGAGCCTCATAATCTACAGCTGATCTTGTGGAGGAAACAGAGAAGTTGAGCCCGGAGAGAAACAGTCCCGGGAAGAGAGTAACCCGAGAAGCCTGAACCCTGGCAAACATCGGCAGTTGTCTTGCTCCAACACGTGGCAATGGACTTTGGTGAGGGAAGAAACTTATGCTTTATGGCCTGGTAACTGTAGACTTCTACCCCAAATAAATACCCTTTATAAAGACCAACCCATTTCTGGTATTTTGCATCAGCACCCCTTTGGCTGACTAATACACCCCAAATAAAAATTTCCAGCTGTGATATTATGAAAAGAATGTTGATCTTAGGATTCAAATTCAAAACTTCTTACTCTTGTATCTACCACTTATTCATTTGTGAATTTGGCCAGGTTACTTTTCTCTCTCTGAGCTTCAGTTTTTTCAACTGTAAAATGGGGATGATAGAAACCACCTTCTGGGACTGTGGTCAGGATTAAATAAAACAATGTGTGTAGATGCCTGGTATGGACTGCGTGCCTCATCAGCATAGTTTTAAAAGCTAGGCTAGAGGGGAAATTGGGGCAATAGTACCAATAGCTGGTCTGGTTTCCTAGAAAAAGAATAGAGCTGGGATTGGCTTCTAAACCCCTTGGAGGTTTTTGTTCATATGTTGCAGTTCTTTCTTCACTCTGCCCTCTGCCAGCTGGATGGGGTGATGTGAGCCCTGTGCTGGGTGATGATTCCTTCCAGGCCTGCTAAGTGGGAGGTTCATTTTGGTGCAGTGGCAAAGAAAGCCAAACATTGGTCAGAGGGGGACAGCCTATGTTCACTCAAAACTCATAGCCCTGCGTACCTGCCTGCCTTGATTTCAGTGCTTCTGAACACTATTCTTGATGCCATCTTCATCAAGGAAATAATCAGCCCCTGGCAGCCTACACTTGGTTCTCATGGAAGACAGAATCATCTGTATTTGTCAAACTGAAAATGAACTCTCTGGAGGTAATATGAAGTATTGTTGAAATCAAAGGCCTTAAAACAGTAATAAATCACTTTCAGGGACTGTGATAAATGAGGCTGACTAGAGTTCAGCTAATGAACCACCAGGCCTTTGGCCAGTTCTATCCTAGCAGCTTCTAGAAGCAAACTTTGACTGCAGTAATCTGAACCATTCAGGCTGGAATTTGCCAACAGATTATTAGCAGTCTTCATTTTAGGTATGTTGACCTGGCTCTGGAGATGTCTTGTGTGTAATATATGGGTTTTGGGGCTGACGTTAAATTGTCTCCTGTGCCAGTCCTGAAGAGGACCCAGGGGTCTCACTGCATCCTCCCCTTCTTTAGACCTTCTTGGAGAATCACAGTGACCCACAGAATGCATCCCTGCTGGGCCTCAGGGCTAATTTTGGGCTCTCTTTAGGGTAAGCCATGCTTAGGATAAATTTCCCAAGCCCTCTTCAAGGAGAAGACCCACCTTTGGAAGGTTTTCCAGCCTCAGAGCATCTCTTACCTGTCTGACCCATTCCACACGCACTCAAATTTATCGAAAATGCAGTCATTTTCGTAGAGGGAGCACAACTTGCTGCGGAGGTAGTCATGAACCTGAGGGGAAAACACAGCAAGAGGGAGCTGGTCTATTATTACTTTTAAAAATTATTTCTGCGAATGCTTCCCCTTCTGCTGTGAGCTATTAATGCTTTCAGTGTGCACGTGCCTCAGACTGGAGGGCACTGGGTCTGAATCCAGGCTTGGCTCTTCTAGCCGTGGGACCTGAGGATGGGCGTGTGATTGGGGTTGCTGTTGACTGTGGCTTGGAGCAGGGCCCAGGAAGTAGATGACCATTTTCTAAGTGAATTTGCTGACAGGTATCAGAGGACAGCATTCGTTCCGTCTTCTATTCGACATACATTTATCGAATGCCTGCTCTGTGTCTGGGATAGAGCAGCGAACAAAATACACTCATGGTGCTTTTATCCCAGTTTTGGGGGAAGAGACTGTATAACAAAGTCAATATCGATATTGTAGATGATGATAAAATTATAGAACAAAAAAGCAGGGACAAAGGGATTCCTGCAATGGAATGAGGTTAGCTTCATCCCATATTCCCTTAGATGTTTTGGGTTATTTGAAAAGCTCTCTGAGTTATCAGGTCAGTGAAAGTGCTTCTAGCTCTGCAGATTAATTCCCCCCACCTTTACTTTACACCAAACAGTTCCAAGCCTTGTTAGGGTAATTGCTTGCTTCAATGCTATGGGACAATTAGATGGGGAAGGGGGATGCAAAAGGCTTAGTATCTGTGGCAGTTTCATATTGTTTATGAATTCCAAAAATAGATATTGGATTATGTTTGTAAACTGGTCTGTCCCTCCAGGCATATTAGATTATATTGGATTCAGAAGTTTCATTTTTACTTGATTAAATAATGATTAAGGCTTTGATTGGGCCACATCATAGGACGTTGCATCCCTGCCTCCTTGGTGGGCAGGGACTCACAGAGAAACCACACCACAGAGAACGGAGGTTAGAGTTTTGAGCTGGAGCCTGGAAAGTAAGAGGAGCAAAACACCTGAGCCCGGAGAGAATTGAGCCCTGGGGAGAGAGAGACAGCCGGTTGCCTGGTAGTCTACAACTGGCCTTGTGGAGAAAGCAGGGCAGCTGAACCCAGAGAGAAACAGGCCCTGGGAAGAGAGGAACCCAGGAAGTCTGAACTCTTGGCAGACGTCAGCAGCCATCTTGCTACAACATGTGGCAACAGACTTTGGTGAGGGAGGTAACTTATGCTTTATGGCCTGGTAACTGTAAGCTTCTACACCAAATAAATACCCTTTACAAAAGCCAACAGATTTCTGGTATTTTGCATTATCACCCCCTTGGCTGACTAATACAATAACCCTACTATAATTAACTCATTGACTTCCCCTCTCTCTCCTGCCCCTATTACCTTTCGAGCATTTTGGAAATGGCTCAGGTGTGATTTAGAAGGCTATTGCTGTCTATAAGGGTAAAAATCTCAAGTGATCTTTGTTATGAATCTTTTAGTGAAGAAGCAGAAGTCAGGGTAAAAAAAAAAAAAAAAAGGGCTGATTCTGGGTCTTGAGCAGGGGTTGGCAAAGTTTTTCTATAAAGGGCCATTAAGGTTTCTGTTGCAATGACTCAACCCTGCTGTTAGAGTACAGAGGCAGCCACTGAGCAGTCTTAAATGAGTGGACTGGTAGACAAGATTTAGCCTGTGGATTTTAGTTTGCCAACCCCTGGTCTTGACTTTTTCCCTCAAACTAGCACAGACTATTTCCTTGGAGGGAAGTGATGGTAGAGTTAAGTTATCAATTGAAGGCTGAACTTTTCTTCTGATGGTTGGAAGACCTTGCCTTTAGGAATTGGGTTCTTTTCGAGAAAGAAAGCTTTATTCCTGCTTTTTCTTGACTTTACCATTGACTTACTTCTGTGCTTTCAGTAATAGAGGGAAGGAGAGGGAGAGGAGTGTGGCTTCTAAAAAGGAAAGATGCCAAGCTGGGAATTAATCCAGTAGACAATGAAAGCCAAATTTGTTATTCTGGTATTCCAGCCTTCCTACTTTCTGGGGGGAAACTTTTAGGCAAATAGACCCTTCATTTTCAGCCCATCTACTTGTACTTCTTCTTCTCTTTTACAGAAAAATATGAAAGCAAGGCACAGATGTGAGGGTTCTGAGAAGGCAGAAACAAGTTTTGAAAACACTTGTTTAAAAAGGCTTTTTATAATTTGGGACTTCTCAGAGCCTTAAGATGCTCAAGGAATTGTAAAATTGTAAGAGTGAATAGAGTATTATATTACTTCTCTGGAATCGTTTTTTTTTTTTTTTTTTTTTTTTTTGGTGGTGGTAAGTTGCTGAATATTGACTTGAAAACAATTAGAATTTTGACAGGTAGTGAGGGATCAGAAGTAAAAGTTTACAAACACGGCAGTTAAGGCCTGCATCAATCTGCCTCCTTTCTTACGAACCTTTGCTCACCATTCACCTTTTGCATTTAGCTTTACAGAAACACCACAAGTCAGGTAATAAGTATCAAAATGTGTGTGCTTCGGAAGTAGGGGCCCATCAGGAGGAACCATATCCCCAAGAACTCCATAAATCTTGAAAGATAAAGGTGGGAAGGAATCAAAGGAAAACCTAGTCTGAACCATTATTTCCCCCTCACTGGCACCTAAGTTTCCAGTTGAGGGCACTCGAAGGAAAGGAACATATGCCATGAAGGGATGTTGCCTTTATATTCTGTTGTGAAGGAAAGAATCCTCAGGCAAAGCAGACTTGAAAATAGCTAATCACACTTAAGTATGGGCCTTCTTGGTCACTGAAACATGCTTGTGATCAGTTAGTATAGGTATGAAAATGCACAGCAGGAGCATCACCCTTCTCCTTGCCAGGGCAGGCATTTTTTTACCACTGGACCGGGCCTCACCATCTTTTTCAACAGTCTTATAGATGCACAATGAATCAGAGAGGTCATTTATTTCTCATATTTGATATAGTATTAAATGGAATAAATTGCTTTGAAATATACCATCTAAAGTTGAAATAATAAAATCATGATATTTAATTTCAATCCATGAGGGATTTCGAAGTCTGCCACCACCTGAATGAACATGTTTTGAGAATCATGAACTTAAAGTGATGAATACTGAACTGTGGTCTATGCTCGGTGGCAAGGCCCCAGGATGTGTATATCCATTGCGGGTGTAGTACCACGCGGATGGGGAATGGTTGTGTGGGGTGTTGTTGGGGGTGTGGGCGGTGGGGAGCATGGGAATCCCTGTAGTTTCTGAGTAATATTTGGGTAATCTAGGCACCTTTATAAAATGTATATATATATATAACAAATAACATTTATGTAAACAAATGCACATATATGCATATGTATTTATATATCATTTTACAAATTAAAAAATTAAAAAAAAATAAAGTGATGAATACGTCATGTCATAGCTCTGTTCTTAAAATATAAGTGCTAATTTCTCTTGCCCCCTGCCCCCCTTGTGGCCTCAATCTACTCTTCTCTAAGAAAGGCTCTCCACTGGGCCACACCTCTGTAAATACCACCCACACTCAGGTCCTGATTCCCATGGCCCTTTCTTTTGTCTTAATAATTGTAATGCTATATAATTTGTCTGAAGCAGCTGGAAGAGGATGCTCATGTTGACTCCAGCCCTGTGTGATATAGAGCTATGGAGGCAGGTGAGTGTTAATCTTTGTTTTCTTCATCTTATTGTGGACCTTGCCATTACTCTACCCCTTGAACAATTCTCACTCTAACCCACCTATCTTTTTAGTTCACCCCCTTTAGTATCTTGGTTCCATCAATTCTTCAAATCCATTGACCTGACTACTTTCTCCTGTCCATTAGCTCTCTCCATTCCTACCTTAGATTCAGCAGCCCATCATTACAATGACTCCTTTGGCATATACCTTTAGCTCCTTTGCTTTCTCTCTACGTCCATTGTACTTGCTTGGCAAAGCCTTATCACTGGTTAAGTCTAAGATCCCAAGCAGGTGAATGTGGCTGGGAGAAAACAGTCAATCATATATCATGGTCTCACTTTAAAACAATAATATACCCCTCAAGTGGATTCTTGAGCAATCCAACAACATCTGCTCAATTCACTCTCTTAGCTGAGTATTTTACACTTAGTCCTCCTTCTCACTCAGCTGATGACCTTGCTTCTTGTGATGCTATAAGGAGAAAACTTCTACCTGTTCCCATCACAAAACTTACAAGCATCTGTAGCCGTATATTCTGCTCACCTTCCCATTTAAGACCATTTCTGCCAAGGACCCCATCCCTTCTTTCTTCCCTCAAGGACTTTGCTGCTTTAATTGCTCATTTTTTTACTGGCTTATTCCTATCAGCATAAGACATGCTGTGATAACGTCCTTGAGCCTGTACCACATGTCTCTGTTCTCTTCAGAACAAAATTTCTTGAAAAAGCTGACTGTATTACTTTGTTTATATCTTCTACTCACATTTTCTCTTGAATCCACTCCAATCAACATTCATTCATGCCACTCCACCTACACCTCTTTCATTAAGGTTACTGATAATCTCTACATTACTAAATCCAATGGTCAATTCTCAGTCCTGGGCACAGTTGATGACTCTTTCCTCGAGACATTTTCTTCACTTGCCTTCAGGAGATTCCTCTTTCTCAGTGTTCTTCCTACCTCACTGGCCACTTTCCCCCAATCTCTCTTTCCAAATCCTCTTTGGTAAACACTGGGGCCCCAGGGCACAGTTCTTAACCTCTTCTTTTTCCTAACTATTCTCATTGCCTATGTGATCTTATCCACTCTGGCTTTAAATTTACTTTCTATGACTGTATTTATTTCTATGTTCCAGCGAGATATATCCAGACTCACAATGAGCTGTCTACTTGCTATCTCCATTTGGATGTTTAATTGGCTTAACAAGTCCCCAAACAAATTCTTGATTTCCATGTATTAATAAAGTGACAACTCTACTCCTCTAATAGTGCTGGATAAACACCTTGGAGTGATCCTTGGTACTTCTTTTCCTCTTATACCCTACATCATCTTTGTTGTCAAATCCCGTTGGAAATATAACCAGAATCTGGCCACCTCCATTGCTAATACCCTCATCTAATTCCCCATTATCCTCTTGTGGTAACTTCCTAATTCGTCTCCTTGCTTTCTCCCAGACCCCCCCCACCCCAACCAGAATGTTCCTTTTGAAATGTAAGTAAATTCTGGAATTAGGTAGTGGTGATGATTCCACAACTTTGTGAATGTACTAAGAATCACCATATAAGTCAAATCACTCTTTCTAGATGTTCCCCACTTCTTTTGATATGATCCAAGATATGTTAAAGAAAGACCTTTATTCCTGCCTCTGGAATGTTGCTTCCATTGTGCCCTTGGCTAGAATTAACTTCTCTAAATACTCTATCTCAAAGTCAAGTTTTCTTTCAATAAAGCCATGCTAAACAATGCTTCTCCTTTGCTCCCCTTGTTGGTAACTCCATTGCCATCTACCCCCGAATCTACACATACTTCTTGATTCCTCTTCCCTATTGCGTTCAACCAGCAAGCAAGGCGCCTCGACTCTCCAGTCCACCTGTCTCCTCTGCAGTCAAAATTACCATCATCTCCTCTTATCCATTTCAAACACTTTAATCTGTTTGGCATCCAGTAAAGTGAAACACACAGTAAAAACACAAAACTCATGTCTATTCTTTGTGTAAAATATTTTAATGGTCCTTGATTGTACCTGGGCTAAAGACAAAATATCCAAATCTACTTTATAAGGGCCTAGAAGATTAGGCCCTTGCCGACCTCTCCAGTCTCATCCTTATGCCCTTGTGTTCCATATTCCCCTGGAAAGAAGTCCTTTCTGAAGCTCCTGATTTCAGGCCTTTGAACATGATGTTCTAAGAATACTATTTTTTCTGGCTAATTCACAACATTCACGCCTCAGCTTAAGGGTCACTTCAGGTCGCCTTTCCTAACCTGGCCTTCCCGGTCCTGTATGCCCACAGCACTCAGTATGGTCCCTTCCATAATTGCTCATTTTATTCCTTGTTTGTCATCTGATTTTCCCATCAGACAGTGGACTCCATGGGAGCTTACCTTGTTTGTCTCGTACACCTCTGTATCTAAAGAATCCATTGTACCATAAGTGCTCAGTGGATAATTAGGTTAAACTGAATTCAGGCCCTTTCCTATTCATCCCTGTCTTAAACCTTACATTACTTATCGGCTGTACCATTTTATCAAATATGTAATTATGTACTGCCTTTTATTATTCTGTGTTGTAAACCTTTGCAAGAAGAGATTTACCTGGAAGCCCGCAAAGGAAGGGCTTGTTACCTGGTAAGTCTCGATGGGGCGGTTTTCCATGTTGAGATCCCAGACTTTGACAGTCAGGTAGTCCCTGGTCATGATATACCTCCCACTGTGGCTGAACTTCACATCCGAAATCGAAGAGATAATTTCAGAGAAAAACGACCTGTTGCTTGGATCTTCCGGCTCTTCAAAAACTGTAGGACAAAAGCAAAATGAGATGAATTTAGCATATTCTCATCAACTGCCTCTAACACGTTTGGGCCACCTAGAAATTTAGCAGGGTCTAACTTAGAGCAGGGCTGGTGTCTGCAGAATGTAAGCAAGTTTTTAGCAGAGAACTGTCAGCTCCCTAGCAGCAGAAAAAGCTGTCATTGGTTTCCATATTTTCTTTCCATGAGACTTCCCTTAGCCATAGATCTGGCTGTTTCTAAGCTCTGGATCTACAGCTCTAGCTCCATTTCATGTTTCACCTGGTCTCAGAGTCAATGAACACACTAAAATCTGGAGTCAACTTGGATGCTTAAACTTTTTAAAACAGCTTTATCATAAAATTCACCCATTAAAAGTATACAGTCCGGTGGTTTTTAGTATATTCACAGAATTATGCAACCATCACCAGAATCTTAATCTAAAAAAGAAACTCCATACTCAATAACACTCACTCTGTTCCCCACCTCTACAGCCCTAGATAACCACTAATCTACTTTCTGGTTCTATGGAATTACCTATTCTGGATGTTTCACTAAGTAGAACCATACAATATGTGGTCTTTTGTGACTGGCTTCTTTCACTTAGCATAATGTTTTATGTTATAGCCTGTATTGGTATATCATTCCTTTTTTATTGCTGAATAATATTCCATTGTGTGTATATATATTTCATCAGCTGAATGACATTTAGGTTGTTTCCAGTTTTTGGCTTTTATGAATAATGCTGTTGTGAACATTCATGTACAAATGTTTTCCATTTTCTTACATATATACCAAGGGGTGGAATTACTGGATCATATGGGAACTCATGTTTAGAATTTTGAGGAACAGCCAAACCTTTTTCCAAAGTGGCTGTACCATTTTATATTCCCACCAGCAATGTATGAAGATTCCATTCTTTTCTATATCTTGGCAACACTTGTTATTGTCTTTTTGATTATAAACATCTGAGTATTAGATGCTTTCTTCACCCTCCACCCTATTCCCTCCTGACAATGTCTTTTGCATATACTGCCCATACCTCTTTCAAGGGATATCTGGGCTCTTATTTCTCTCAACAGCTTCAGTTGGTTTCTACTTAATAGCAAAAAAGGCATAGCTCCTCACTATGATATCAAAGCTCCTCATGAGTTGCCTCTAACTCATCTTTCCACCTTGATTTTGAATTTCTCTGGTCCAAATTGGGTGTATAGAATATACCTAGACATTTCCTATTTCTATTCTTTGCCTGTTCACGCCTTCTCCAGTTATCCAAATTCTGCTTGATTCATATATCTCATCCTCTCCAAATAATTATTTTAGCCTCAGATAGGCTTTTCTTTTCTCTGAAGTCCTATTGTACTTGGTCTGACCCATTTATTTAGCATTTGCTCAGGTATACTTCTCACATTATTTAATAATTCATGTGTATCTTATCTCTTCAAATAGGATGTGAGCTTCGCCAAAAAACAGAGTATCTACAACTGCAAGCAAGACAGTTTCATCCATCTGCCCCATGGGATCTAAGTCCCCTCTCAATCAGAAACAGAGTGGTCATCACCATCCCCAAATTCTCAAGATAGAGGAATGAACAAACATTAAGGGGGAATGCAACTACGGACTAAAGTAGACTTATTATTATTCTAGCTATGAAAGAACTTGTATCATTGATATAAAGGCAGTGGCCACCAGAGGTTCTGAGGGAAGGGAAAGGGAAGAATAGGTGTAACATGGGGTGCTATGGGGACATTGGAATTGTCCTGCATGACATTGCAATGATGGATACAGGACATTATACATTTTCTCAAAACCTATAAAATTGTACAGTACAAAGTGTAAACCATAGTAGCGCAAAAAAAAAAAAAAA
>JAQZBX010037430.1:0-23794 GCA_029593785.1 Cabassous unicinctus | reverse complement strand
CACAGAGAAACAGAAGGCTCAATTAGACACAGCAGAGGCCCCGAGGAGAGAGACGAGCCATTTGCTTGACAGTTTACAGCTGGCCTTGTGGAGAGACAGAGCAACAGCTGAGCCTTAAGAGAAATGAATCCTGGGAAGAGAGGAACCCAGGAAGCCTGAACCCTTGCAGATGTCGGCAGCCATCTTGCTCCAACACATGGCAACAGACTTTGGTGAGGTAACTTATACTTTATGGCCTGGTAACTGTAAGCTTCTACGCCAAATAAATACCCTTTATAAAAGCCAAGAGATATCTGGTTTCTTGCATCAGCACCCCTTTGGCTGACTAATACAGGCATATTTGAGGGAAAACAAGAAGGTCAGTGTGACAAAGAAGCATAAAGTGTAGGGGTAATGTAATGTGAGATGAGGAAAGGAAGACAGGAGCCACACCATGACATGAAATTTAGATTCTAATGCATTGGTATGCCATAGAGTTTTTAAAATTGAAGTAAAGCATACATATTATAACATGCATGAAAAGTGTAAAACTTGATGACAACACACACAATACCTATGAAACAATCACCCAGTTCAAAATATAGATACCTCAGAAGGCTCCTTTGTGCCACTTTTCAATTCAACTATCACCTGCTCCCAAACTCCAGCATAACTTTTTATCACCACAGATTAGTTGTGCCTATCCTTTGAGCTTCTTATAAATAGAATCATATAGTACATACTTTTGTCTGTCTTCACTTGCTTAATCTGGAAGATTCATTCATATTGTTGCATGTACTGGTAGTTCATTGTTTTTTAGTGCTGCGTTGCTTTATGTTGTGTAATATACCTCCATTTCTCTATTGTACTGTTCATAGACATTTGGATTGTTGCCAATTTTTGTCTAATATAAATAAAACTATGAATATTCTTGAATATCTTTTGGTGGACATATGTACTCATTTATCCTTGGTCTATACCTAGGAGTGGAATTGCTAGGTCATAGAGTAAGAATATGTTCAGCCTTATTAGATATTTTTAGTTTTCCAAACTCATTATATATTCCCTTCTACCTGCAGTGTATGAGAATTCAAGTTCCTCCATTTCCTCAGCCATACGTGGTCTTGTCAGTCTTTTTAAAAGCCTCTTCAGAATTTCACCCATTCTCTGGTGGGTGTGTAGTGTTATCTCATTGTAATTTTAATTTTAATTTCCCTGATGATTAGTGGTGTTGATCCTTTTTTTATATTCCAATTGTTTATTTGGATTTTGACCATCAGTAGGCTGTAAGCAGAAGATTGACCAGGTTAGTATTTTTGAAAGATCTCTATGGTTGCTCTATAAGGAAACATTTAAAAGGCTATCATAGTAGTCTAGGCAGGAGATATAGATGGCTTGGATTATGGCAAAGGAGTTAAAGAGAAGTGAAAAGATTCAGGATCTATTTGGAGGAAGCCTACCAAATGTACTGATAGAATGGATGTGGGAGAGAAAAGGAAGACTCAAAGATGACCTAAGCAACTGAATGGATGGTGGTGCATCTTCTACAGGGTGGAAATCTGGGGCAGGAGTGGGTTCATTTAGTGCTAGAACGATAGTTATAGGAGATAGGAGATTAAAGAAGTGTCTGAATAACACCACAGTGAACTGTGCCACTTTCAAAATTTTAAAAATTCTGGTCACAAACTGTGCTCAAAGAAACATTCTGGGCACTCAAAGAACTGTAGTGGAACTTTGACTTGCTTCCCTGCTTTGTCAATTAGCCCTTTAGTGCCGTGTAGCGTGTTTGCCAGCAAAACTTATATGACTTCATTTGATGCTAATGTTCTTGAGTTTTTTCCTCTTTCAAGAATAAATGTGTCTCTCCAAGATGAAATTAAAAATCCAGAGATTTAAAATTAGTTTAGTTTGGAAATTGCTGACATTTGTCTTCTTGTGTAAGGTCACTCTGCCCTTGCTGGCCCGTGCTAGGGAAGTGACACATTCCTTTTTCAGTCCTGCACTTCTGTTTATTTTTGTACAATAAAGAGCAAATCCTCAACCTTAAAATTCTTACTGCATGTTACAAATATGTTTATGTTCATTTAAAACTTGAATTTTAAGTTACACTATGTAAAAGGTAGCATGCCAGACCACTAGTTTACTAGGCTATTTCTGTGTGGAAAATAAAATTCTGTACTTGCAGAAATAATAAGCTGACTTTTCAAGTCTCTGCAGTGTTGGGCTGCCTGCTGTTTGGTTTGTGTAGTGCTTTTCAATTCTTTACCAAGTGACAGCCAATACTATATAAAAGGACCTCATAATTCATAATGGCACCAATGCTATGAGGTATGCACTATTATTACCTCCATTTATATATGAGAAAACCAAGTGCAGGTGCTTGCCCAGGGTTATTTGACTGATAAGCAGCAGTACCAAGATCAGAATCCAGGTTATCTGAGTCTAGAATTGGAGTTTTTCATGGTTCCCAACCTATACAGTGTAAAGTAGAAGTCAGGTGTGTGCATGCCAAATCAGTCCTTCTGGCTCATGTCCCAGCTGTGTGGCCCTGGGCAGTTCCCTCTGGAGCCCGTCATGCTACCTATCTCATTGGGTATTATAAGAATTAAATGAGTTGATATATAGAAGAGTTAATATATATAAGAATTAAATGAGTTAATATATATTTAAGACTCAGAACTGAGCCTAGGTTATTGTAAGTGCCACCAGAGTGTTAACTATTTTTTTTTTAAGTATTGAGATAAATTCACATACCATACAATTCAACCATTTTTTTGTACAATCCAATGGTTTTCAATATAGTCACAGAATTTTACAACCATCACCACAACCAATTTTAGAACATTTTCATCACCTCAAAAAGGAACCTCCTACCCATTAGCGGTCATTCCCCATTTCCCCAGGCCTAGGCAGCCACAAATCTACTTTCTGAGTTTATAAATTGCCCATTCTGGACATTTCATATAAATGGAATCATACAATGTGTGACCTTTTGTTTTCAAGGTTCATCCATGTTTAGTATGTATCGATATTTCATTTCTTTTTGTTGCTAAGTAATATTGCATTGTATGGCTATATCACATTTTATTTATTCATCAGCTGATGGACATTTATTTGGGTTGTTTCCAATTTTTTGCTATTATGAATAATGTTTCTGTGAGCACATACGTGCAAGTTTTTGCATGGACATATGTTTTCATTTCTCTTGGCTATATACTTAGAGTGGAATTGCAGCTATTATTTTCACTGCCTTTCTTTTTGTGTATATCTCTGAATGTTCAGACACGTAATTCTCACATATAAACACATATCTTAGGGTTTTCTTCTAAATGACCTAATGAGGCAAATATCCTTCCCATTTCACAAATGGAGAAATTGAGATATTGGGAGATTTTCCTTACTGTTTCTTGGTCTGTGGCTCTGCCTATGCTCTGTTTCCATTTTTACTATGCCCTCCCACTCTGCCCCTTGCCAGTCCTTTGGGTTTCAGCTAAGACTTTACTTCTTGTCAGGAAACCTTGCTGGAGTTCAAGGCTGGGCCAGGTGCTCTGGCCTCTGCTCCCATGATGTCTGAGCATAGCTTTATCATCATCCTCATCACATTCTCAGAAGCCATCAGACTGTAAAGCCTAAGGGAGGGGATACAGTCTTCAACTTTGTCTTCTCGTGGCCAAGCATGAGGCCTGTGCTCAAGAGGTGTTTACGGAAGTTTGGAAAGGCAGGAAGGAATCTGGCCCAGGTACACACTAGAAAGTGACGTCCCGGGTCTAACAGACTGGTAAAATCCTCTCTGTCACATCAAGCAGCCTCTAGTTTGAATCAACAGAATAGAACCAGGGGTGATTATTCAGATTGGAAAAGGATTTTCAGTCTCTTACATCACTTAGCACAACTTTGTTATAAATGGTGAGTGTGCCCTAGTGATACCAGGATGCTTTCAGTGGTACATGAAGAACACTTTTAACTTTATAGTTCATCATTTATTTCAAAATATATTAGAAATGAATGTAACTAGAATATCAAATCCAAGATATCACTGTTTAGAAGCAGGCTAAAGTCCTTTTTTTAATTAAGACTATTCAAAATATGTATTAACTAAATAATGGTGCAGATGGAACACAGATATAGCAAATATTGAATAGATGGTTCAGGATGATTCAAGTTTTGGAACACCGTTCAAAGATATTCAAGATATGAAAAGTACGAAGTACCCTTTATGAAGCAGTGCTTCTTCAGCTTCACTGGGCATACAAACCACCTGGAATCTTGCTAAAGTGCAGATTCTGATTAAGTAGGTCTGCAGTGGGGCCTGGGATCCTGCACTTCTAACAAGTGCCTGGACCACACTTTGAGTAGCCAAGTTATACAGCATAAATGAAAGCATAAAGTAATAGCAGTAATACTCCCCACCACCTTTGGAGTTCTCCTTACCACTAGGCACTCTTCTAGGTGTTGTATAGATGTTAAACTCTTCAATGCGCACAACAATCTAATGAGGTAACTATTAGTATCTCCACTTTGCAAGTGAAAACTTTAAAATCCGATTTGACTTGGCTTTTAGTCACAACTTTCCACACAGTAAGACTCACAAGCAGAATGGAAGTGATTATATCATTGTCTTTATTTTATTTTCACTACTGCTATAAAATAAAAGAAATCAAGCTGGATGGGCCTAAACCATTGCCTTGGTTTTGATTGGTGCAGGTTTTCAGCATTTGTCCCATTCACATGTCCTCTCTGTGGCCTTATGATGAGTGGGAAAGTAATCTGGTTCAGGGCTCAAAGCCTGAAAAGTTTTCCCATTTCCCTACATTCAAAATAAAACAGCAAGAGATGCATTTCCATCCCCAAGGTTATTTGATAAAGAAAAAAAAGAAAAGGAAAAAAAAAAGCCCTACTGAAATCTAATTTGGAATTAAAAAACCTTCTTAAAGCAATTATCAAATTACCTATGGTAATATATATATATATGTTCCTATATATACACACACACATATATATCCACATGCATGCACACACATGCTTCTGTTCACAACAGCTTCAGCTGCCTGCACAGGGTGACATTACTGACTCCAGTTAATACTAATTCATTTATACATGTGTACCCCATGAATTAAGTACTTCACATTTATATGGTTCTTTTTCTCTAAAGAGCCCAACGTGCCTCATAAAGAATAAATGCAAGAAAAAGTGAAACCAAAGTTTCCTTTCAGAAGATGCCAGGACCCTTTTAGTTGGGGGAGGTCGTCTATGGCAAGTCACAGATCACCAAGGTGACTTCCCTAAAAGGCTTCATAGATGGAACTTTATTCCCCACCTGGCTAAATAGCAGATTTCAAAGAAACCTGAGCACTTGAAGCTCAATCTGGCCTGCTCAGTTTGCCTAGATTTGGTTTTTTGTTTTTGTTTTCACTTTTGTTTTCATTGGGAATTGTTAATATAAATCTGGCTTTTCTTGAAAGATTAAAAGACCTGGTTCCTGCACTAGTTTCAGTCACTTGTGCAGTGACTGTCCTTCTTCACTTCCTCAGATAGGAGTCAGACGTCTCTCTTGACTGCCTGGCCCTGTAGGCTTCTAAGTTTGGAATCCTTGGTCTATAAGTAGAGTTTATAAACAGCAAACATTTGCAGGCTTCGTCATTCTCCCAGGGGAAATCTGGCCAAGTGAATACATCAGAATACCGAAAAAAAGCTTCCTTTTAACAAAGTGTGGGCAGCTGTTTCACACAAGAATCATTCATTCAGTTTGTGGAAGCCGGGTGTGTCCTTGGTTTAAACATTTTATGTTGCTCAGATATGCAAGTGAGAAATCTGCTGTCCTCCCTGTGTGCTGCTGGTGGTTAGTTGGTACTCCCAGCTCATTACCTGTGAGGCTCGTCTTAACCTGGAAGGGACTCTGAGATCACCCAGTAATTTTCCTGTCTACTTTGCTGGTTAGTAGGAAGTGAACTTCCCAAGGATCATAAGGGTCAATAGAATGAGTGGAAGTTTTGCTTTATGGTGGGGAGAGATGATATCCAGAGAACTGAGTTACTCTTTTTATAAAAGCATGTATTTTCTCATGCACAGTTTAGAGGGTAGAGAACATTACCGTCATCTGATTTTCAATCATTCATTCAATATTTATTAAGCACCAACTCTGTGCCACGTCATATGCTAACCAAACATGAATGAGACTGGGTCCCTTGTCCTAGAGAAGTTCAGTCTGGAGGTCATTAGCCAAATATTTATACCTCGATAGCTACAATGAGAAGTGATTGGTTTCATTTTACGGGTGGATCTCCAAGGAAGTACCCGCAATACTCCCACCTGCTTCACTCCTCTGCCTCTGCCTTCAAACAGACACAGATATATTCTGCCTTGAGAAAGATTTTCCAAAAGTCCTACTATCCCTCATCCCCAGGACACCTCCACCAGCACAAGTGCCCTTGGCAAGGGCCAAGCAGGTAGCATAGATGGATGAGACAAACCAAACCGAGGCTTTGGAGAACTGCGAAAACGCAGCCACTACTCAGGTACTGCCACCTGTCATTAGGTGGGAACACTGGCCCAGTGCTGCCAGATATCAAGGTTTCTGAGAGAAGCTGGACAGTTGGATTTTTTTTTTTTTTTAAATGAGGGCTTCTTTTTTAGCGTTAGGGTTTAAAAATATTTTAAACACAATGTAGATCATCAAACACAGATTTGCAGGCAGGTTTCTGCTAGGGGGTCCCAAGACTATGAGCCCATGTCATTCTGACTCCAAGAGACCCAGTGCCCACCCCTCTTTTTGGATTCAACACCACATCTTACCAAGAACTGGTGTACTGGAAGCTGCCTTTGCCTCTCATGTTTCTGAAAATCCTACACAGTGAAACATTCAGACTCCCTAGCTCTCTTCCATTTCTCTCTCTCTTGCTCTCTCATTCTCTCTCTCCTTCTCTTAATCTAAAAATAATTGTCTTCATTAAAAGAATGGAGCTTGAACACATTCATAATGCAGTGAGTTTTTCTTTAAGAGGAACCTTTGAAAAATATAAATGATTAAGACATAATTTGGTCCTTCTGACACTAATCCTTAACTTTTCATATTCAAGTCATTCTATCTTGGAGTCCAAACACTTTTCCCAGACCCTTGTCTTTTACTCTTGGACTGGTCTTGAGCTAAAGTGCCCCTGAGTAGCTTATCTTTCAGTGCCTGCCTAAGACGATCACTCTCAGGGCTGGCTAGAGAGTATAAGCTAATTACATGAAAGTTTTGCTTTTACTTTCCATCTCCCTGTTCTCAGAGCTACTTCCTTTTTTTCAACTACAGACAAAAAGAAACAAGATATAGTTGAAAATATCAAGCCTCCATAGTTTTCATTTATATTCAGAGAAGATATTTTCATTCTTTAATTATTTTACTCAAGTTTCTTACCTCATTAGGACCTAATTTATGCACAATAAATAGAATCAATTTTAATTAGTAGCCCTGGATTGTGAACTTTGCTTAGAAACATCCTAGCAGAGGCCTCAGCTTTAATAATGCTTCAGATTTCCTGCATTTTCTGGAAATGCATTCTAAAAAGCAAAAGCAAAACAAAGAAACAAACCAGTATCTCTAACGCAATGTATTTATTTAAAACATTTTAATCACCTTGGGATATTTTGACTAATATTTGGTCTTATTTTCCTAGCCTCCTTATCGTTGCCATCAGAAAAATATTTGTTGAGTATCATGAACACTGACTCACCTCTAGAAATACCATGTCCCTTAGGAATTTAAAAGTGAAACAGTTGCATCTTATGACTTCAGCCAAGGTCTTAGTAGTTAGTAACGCCCTAATATGATCTAATTTCTGAGAATGAGGAAAGTGACAATTTATGGAACCCAAGACAATACAACAGCTGGCATATTTTAATTGCTTGCTACGTGCCTAGCACTGTTCCAATCACGCTGCCTCTGTCGGCTCATTTAACTATCATTCCCATTTTCCAGATGGTGTAGTTGAGGCATTGAGAGGCAGTGTAACTTGCCCAAGGTCACAGAGGTGATGGCAGAGCACATTTTGGAACCCACATTCTCTGGCCCTAGAGCCCACAGCCTTATCCACTTGACGGCTTGCCTCCAGGACTTGAGGGAAAGGAAAGTGGAGATATGGCTAAGGCTGATGAGTTTTTTTCCTTGCAGATTTGCCTCAGATAGCCTTAGTTCTTCCTTTTGTCCCAAATTCTGCATTTGTAGATTCTAATGGTCTGCTTACCAGGATGTTGTGGCAACTCATTCACACATATTCATAGATCCTTGAAAGAAAGGCTACATAAATATTACAGAACCATTTCAAAAATAGATGAAATGTGTTCACCCGCATCTATGATGATCGTTATTTCTCACTATGCATAAATAAATGGGTGCTGATTTTCGAACCAAGCCCTGAGGACATAGTTACTCTGGGTCGCTCTTCATGATCTCCCGGTCCTGGGTGCTGAGGCTGTGGGGCTGAAGATCAGACAGTCCTAGATGTGAGTCCCCCTGAGGCTTCAGGGAACTGCCTCGCAGGTCATGGCTAGGCCCCCTCCAGCCTTTTGATTCAGACCCTCTAAAATGTTAAATGCCTTAAGAAAAACGAAGAAGCAAGAGAATGGATAAATAAATTGAGGTATATTCATGCCGTGGAATACTACTCAGCAACAGCAACAAAAAATGAACTAAATACATGCACAGCTTGGATGAAACTCACAAGCATTTGTGTTGAAAGAAGCCAGACATAAAATAATAGATATTGTATCACTTTTGTGAATGAAGTTTAAGAACAGGCAAAATCTGGGGTGGTGGGTGGTATGTGTATAGAGTGGGAAGGGGCACAGGGGAAAGACATGGAGTGTGGAAAATGTTCTTATGATTAGTGCACTTTAGGCATGTTACACCTCAATAAAAAAGAAAATAAAACACAAAGTATGTAGAAGACTATCGAGGGGGAATGAACATGGTGGGATCAGGAACCAGCTCACGGAAGGGCTGGTATGCTAAGCTAAGGATTTTAGACTTTATTCCATAAGCCCCAGGGACCTTGTGAAGAAGTGAGGTGATCAGATTGGAGTGTTGAAAGCTCACTCAGCAGCATTCTATATAGAGGAAGGACTGGAACTGGGGCAAGCAGGGAGATGAGATAATCTTAAATACTCCCCAGTCTGGGAAAAACCTAATTACATTTCCATCCACTTGGTGAGTGCACACTTTCTGTAAACACAAATTGTTCCTCCCATGAATTTTGAGGAGGAGGTAGCTACGTGGACCCCCTGCCACACTAGGCATGCCGACCACTTAAAAACAGATTTTCGGTAGCTGCCATGCCACTGCAGGCTCAGAAAGATTTCCGGCTCCCCAGGGAAACCCTTCCTGGCTCATTGCCTTCCTGGGCTTCTCCAATAATCCCCCTCCCCCCAACTACAGTCATTGTCACAGTTTTCTCCTTTTCTTCACAGTATTTGCATGGAAGAGGATGAGGTGGTCGCTGCTGGCAGGGACCACGAGGTCATTTCCATGGAGATTGTGCATAATTTGCATATTCCCACACACGCATGTTGTCAAAACTCAAGTAATTTTCCACATTAAAATTAAATATTGCTAACTTGAAGGTTAGCCTTAAAAATTAAATATAGATTATTTTAATATAGCTGAGTCATAGCTAGAGGTCCTTTTATCTTTTATATTTATTTTAAGCTGTTTTCATTTTTACAATAAACAGTTTTAATACAAAACTGTTTAAAGTATATATCTACTTATGTACTTTAAATACAGAGACACAATACTGTACCAGTAAACTGGACTCTTTTCTCATGTAAGTTGCTTTAGCTATTGTCCTGTATTTTTCATCAGACACACTAAGTAGCCACTTACAAGCCATTAATATGAATTAGGGTTTGGGGATTTTAAATGAATGCCTTTCAGCAAATGTATGACTCTAATTTTAAAAAATGACTTTGTATGTGATGTACAAGAAGGCCTCAATTTATAAACAGACTATCTGAGCCTTCAGGTAGTCTCAAGACCTTTAGCAATTCAGGTCACATAACCTAATGTTGTACTCTAGCTCCAAATTAGCCTACCCAAAGTAACTTAGAGAAGAAAACTTTCTATTGTTCCCTAAGTGTCCTATCTGGGAAGCACATAACCTCCCCTCCCTTGAGAGACCTTGCAAAAACATCTCAACCCTGCAGCTGTGTCCCAAGGGTTAAAACACTATAAGCCAAAAATGTTAGAGCTGAAAGGAAAGTTAAATACCAGATAATGAAATTCACTTACTTTACAGAGGGAGAAATTGAGCTCCACACAGGCTAAGAAACTTGGCCAGAGATCACACTGTTGACATAGGTCATTCCTTTTACCTCCACGTGAGCTTTGTTTTTTGTTTTTTGTTTTAAGTTTCCTATGTAAAGATTTATCCTGCTAATTAGAAGGAGAAAGAAAAGGGGTATTGAAAAATTACCCGTGCATGTATGGATATAAGAAAATGATCATCAAGGTGTGAAATTGATTATTTCCCTATGACGAAAGACAGACAGCCTGATGGGGTGGGGTCAGCTCCCTGCACTAGGAACCAATCGACACTGTGAATCTAGGATGGCTTGCTTACTGCCTAGATTGGTGGGAGGGGGAGAGAGGTTGAGAGGCAATTTAGAAATGTGGGATAAATTTTAAAAATAAAACTTAATGCAAAAAAATCCCAGATGAACAAATGATGAAATTTTTTAAAAAGATAAGAGCTGATCCTTCACTTTCACAACTGTGCCTCACTCACCTCACCCTAATCCTGGTCCTGGTTCCAGTAAAACTTGATGTACAAAAATATGCAAGTGAAAAAAAAAAATGCAACTGGCCTGCAGGCCCTAGTTTGCCAATTTGGGTGTTTTTCAAAAAATATTGCATTCAAATTTTATCTTGGAGCGCGAATGTACCTCAGTGGTTGAGCGCCCGCTTTGCAAGTATGAGATCCCCGGTTCAATCCCTGGTACTTCCTTAAAAAAAAAAAATTATTTATCTTGATTACTGAGCTTTTTGGTATCCCCTTAAATTTTGTGCCCAAGACTCTGAGGTGGACAGGGCAAATAGTAGATTTCTTTTAGGCTAGATGATGAAGGAAGCTTAAATGTAAAGAAAAAAAATATGCGAACAAATGAATGAAAGACAGAATGTAGTTGCATGTACATTATATTCATGTAATTACCCTTTCATATAACTACTCTAGATTCCAGATAATATATTTTTATGAGCGAGAGAAAGATGTATGAAACAATAGTACCCTTTGGTCCTGAGCAGAGAGGACCAGGATGGAGGAACCGCCAAAATGGAAAGCTCACCCAGCCAATCAGGTGCAAAGCAGCATCACTAACTAGATCCAGGGCAGAAACCAGGATTACCCCAACGTCTAGCATCCCTAATCTCATAGTTTTGTGCTATGTCTGAAGTTTATATCTCCCAAAGCTTCATGTCAGAGCCACTTTGGTATGTTTTTAGCATATATTATGGTTCAAAAGCAACTCAGGGTTCCAAAGAAAACCACAGTCCTAAGATGAAGTCAGAATCTCTTCAGAATATCAGTAGTGATTTGTCTCAGTCTTATGATTCTTATTCACTTGTTTCCCAAATAATCTCCAGTCTGATAGAACACATCTGAAATGTTACACCTCCTGAAAGAATGTACAGTACAATGATTCCCTGTTCCAGGACATTATATGCTTTAGTGAGTCATTAACAGACTTTGGATATTTCGTTTTGCTACTAAGGTGTCAACTGAGCTCATAATTATGTTTAGGTCAGCATGGCTTCCTTTTAACTGTTCTAGTACATACTCAGAGATTTCCTGATGTCCAGATCTGAGAACATCACCAATGGGGTCATCATGAAAGTGGTCACAGTTGCCTTTAAAATCTGCAAACAGTTCTCAGAATAGTTAATGTGATGTTTGTGCACATTATCCCCTCTCCTCCCCTGCCAAAATAAAAGCCAAACTATCATTTTGGTTGGGCTGGAACTCTTTGGGTTCATCTGCACAGCCATTTATTCTGAAACAAGTTCATTTCTTGCAATAAAAATTTTAACCATTTTATATTATTGCTTTTGGACTTACTTGCTATCAATTGCATTAGGATTATTGTATCCACGAAAGTTTTTTTTTTTCTTTCCCACTCACTTTTCAAAAATAGTTTACCTTTGTTGTTGTTGATGATGATGTTGATTCTTGAAGTAAGGTGGTTTCTTTCTTTTTGTATTCTACCAGCTGAACTATTTAATGTATCACGAATTAATACATAGGACATAGTAATTCATTAAGGAAAATTAAGTCATGATGAATTTTCCTGGAGCCAAAGGACACCCCTTTATCTTTTCTCTTGGGGGCATTTGGTTAGAACAAACCTGAGGACATGTTGGTTTGCATCTGTGTGCTTTGGTTGCCAAGTACAAGAGGTGAAACTAATCTCCGATAAGTATCTTCAGGGGTACACACTTGTGCTGCACAACCCAAAAATGAATGCCCTGTACTGGAAAGAACATAGCGCTCCCTTCAGTAATTTAGAGGCTTCTTTTTCTGTTTGTGGCCGCCTGAACAAGCTGGTTAGCTCAGTTGGCTGGAGCATCAAGTACCAAATGCTCCACAGGAGTGAACAAGCCTAAAGTGCTCCAGGAGTGCAGAGATGGGAATGTTCAGCACAAACCCAGAAGGAGGGAGCCTGGGATGGAGGCCTCTGGGGAGCAGGAGTGAGGGCGGGGAGGTGGTCTGGCTAGCAGGGCCTCCCAACAGTTGAGGGAAGCCAGGGCCACTCCCATTTTTTAAGAGCCCTGGTATATTAAAAAAATAAATGCTGAAAAGGGTATTAAAATTGTGGTATATTTTAAGTGTTTGCTATTAAAATTATAAATTGAGCAACTTTTTATCCCACTGTTGTATATCTCTAGTGGTTTTACATCATCAGAGATTACAACTGTTTGCATTTGAGGCCTCAGTGAACGGAAGGCCCAGGCCAAATGCCTTCGTGAGATGGGGCCTGCTGGCTGCTAAACCTGTGGCCATTTCCCCACTGGGAAAACAGGATGCCACTGTCCCCCAATTCACTCCCCTTTCAAACCAGACATCCCAACAGACAAGGCCCACGCTATCTTTTTAGAGCTTCCTTCTTACGCTACACCCCAAATGGCTGTGTCCCGAGTAGGCTCTCAACAAGATGCTGAGTAAGTGAATTAAATGTTTTTTTAAACATTAGCGAGAGCTTTCTCACCTTGTTCCCCTCCTAAAATACCCCTGACTTAGCTTCTCCTAATCATACATCTTACCCACCAGTGAAGTTCTAGACAAGCACGTTGTTTTCTATGAAGTCTGTCTGTCCCAATTACTGTACTCAATTTGCCGTATATTCTCAAAAGTCCTCCGGTGCTTATAGTCAGAACCATTTACAATAGCTTGACAGCTCCACACCCGAACCCTCATTTCCACCTCCCTGGAGAATCCAGCTGTTTGCAGTCAGGAACCACTTCTTATTCTTCTTTGTACCCCACATGGAATTGTCCCTCAGTAAATTTGTGTTGATTGCATCATGCATCATCTTTGTTCTATGGAGTGCCTAGTCAGGTAGGAGACTGAAAATTAAATAAATATTTGTTATAGATGATGATAGATTTATCTTCCTAGAAAAAAAAAATTCATTTGAAGCACTCAAGAATGGCCTCTGTCTGCATAATTGTATCTCAGGCAATCTTTACCACTTACCGTACCATTGACCAACAAAGGCAAAGTTGCCTTAGGGAAAATCTGAATTTAATTTCTATACTACTGATCTGACATTTACATTGTAATCCCTAATCACTAATAGACATAAATTGTAACATTGCCCAATTATGAAAACTAGATTCTAGTATCAGTCAATATTGGGTGTAATCAAAAGAGACTAAAAACAACTGAAAGCAGATAAGAACTCAGACTTTTCCCACACACTAACTTACTCAATCTGTTTCATTGCTTGCATTCATCACACTTCATAGTGGGCAAAAATGGCAACACTGAAGTCACCGAAAATCAAATAGAAACTTCCTGGAATCTGCAATTAGTATTAAACCTGTTAGTACTTCAGGGAGAATTTCATCACTTAGTTTCCCAGGGTCCAAGGCAAAAAAAAAAAAAAAGCCACACGGTTTTACTTCTGAGGGCTAATCCTAAAGTAGTGGGTAAAGTATGCACTGGATTCGGCAGCTCTCCTGTTCAGTTTCCAAGTCACACTCATCCTTAGCGGCCTTGTCCACCCCACCCCCCACCCCAGGCCCCTGACACTTCCCCGGCCTGGCTGGTGCCAGCCAGGGTGGGGACCAAGGCTCTGAGAGGGAAGGGTCAGGAGGGCTGAGCAGACCTCAGCTTCACTCCCATACCACTCCTCGACCACACTGGGAACGTAATTACCCTGTTTTTCAGCCTCGACTCTCCACAAGGAGAATTCCAGGAGGCAAAATTTAGCGAGAAATGGTCATTAAATAATTCCAGCAAGCTTGAGACCGTAAGATAAGTGTGGGGCCCTTCTCTAAGCCACTCCAGGGCACCTGACCGCCTAGCCTGTCTGCTGCTCCTTTTCCCAGAATGGATGGTAGGGGTGAAACCCTTGGTAGCTGGCGACGTGCTGATCATGTGATAACTATAAGTCTATCCCCCAGGCAAGTGCACGTGCTCAGGATGGGGAGTCGGCAAGGAGAGGAGATATTTCCAAACAACTCAAACAGCTTGCCACTGCAGACTGATCATTTCGGCAGAGGAGAGAGCCGGGCTGGGCCCAGGCTGTGCGTAAGCGGTTCTGCAGATTCCGTTTGCAGATGTCCTGGCTACGCCATCACTTATCAGATCTGCTTTTAAGTTCCAAAGCTGGTTTCTCCATATTTATGTGGCTGATGGCCTCTGCCTTCGAAACAGGCAATGGGAGGACATATTTTGATTCCCACAGTGGCTGGAAAAGGTGGAAGAAAAGAACTTTACCTATGCAGTGCTCAAGGGGGGTCAGGCAGGGTGTCAAGCCCCTGGAAAGAAAAAGCAGAATGCTTCCTCCTGAATTAAGAAGTCTGTGTTGAACCGAGGCGGTGCTCTGAGGGCAGCAGCTAGATGTCAGTTTTTTGCCCGAAGTTTACACACTTTGCTGCTGATTGCTGCCAGCTTGAGAGGCCAAAAAAAAACTCCTTATGTTTGACCTCAGGCTTTGCCCTAGATATGGAGACCTTTCTCAGCACTCATTACACAAAATCTCCAGATTTATTTAAATAAGCAAAGAAGAAAGCTATTGTCCATACACATGCTAATAGTTTCATGTGTACACTGCCAGCAATGACATATATACATATATAGCTATATGTTTTAAAATCAGGACTTACCGTATAGTTGTGTAATCTACTTTTTTTTTTTTTAATGTTATGGGGGCCAGGGAATGAGCCCGGGACCTCGTACTCATATGTGGGAAGCTGGCGCTCAATCACTGAGCCACTTCGGCTCCCCTGAGTTGGTTTTTTTGTTTGTTTGCTTGTTGTTTGTTTGTTTTTAGGAGGCACCCGGGGACTGAACCTGGGACCTCCCATGTGGGAAGCAGGCGCTCAACCACTTGACCCACGTTTGCTTCCCAAGTAATCTACTTTTTAAATTTTATCAGGCATATCATTTTATATTAAGAAATATGCACCTACCTTTTTAAGGCTGCATAGTGTTCTAAATGAATGGACATACATGATTTACCCAAACAGCCCATTATCACAGGGAGGTGTCAAGAAATGTGGGCGCTAGACTGAGCTCTACCGGTAACCAGCAGTGCAACCCTTGAGTAAATTACTTGAGTCCACGAGCCTTAGTTTTCTTCTAATAAAATAGGGAATTAGATTATGAGCGCTGCATGATTCGTAAACGATAGCATGCTCTTAAGGATCCAGGTTTTTGTTTTTGTTTTGTCTCTTTGCTCTGCTAGTCACAGTGTGGGCTGTGTCCTAAGCCTGGGTCTCTTCCTGGTGATGAGCTAGATGGCTGCCAGCAACAATAAGGGTAAAAGCCGTCCTTAGTCACATCTAGAAGGAGCAGAAAGAGAAGAAAAACAGCAAACTTCTGTTCATATCTCATCAGCCCAAATGGCTTGGACCTGTGCATTCCCAACTCAATCACTCTCATAGGAGACAGGTACTGGGAAAGACTTGGAGTGATAATCTGGCTGGAAAGGCAATGGGGAGGCCACCATCAGCTAGTCAGGTCCACTAGACCTAAGAGTAAATCCTTTAATTGTTAGGTGGCTGCAATTTCTCTCTGACCATCATGCATGCTCAGAAAAGCGGGACCATAGCCTACAAATATATTTCAAACATAACATTATTTATGAATACTGAATATAACAATAAATGTATTGGATGTAACTATATTTAACTAAATTTTTAATGATTTTTAATATTGCTGTTTTCTTTGTGCATTTAGGAACATTTTTTTTTCAGATCTCAAATGTTCAGATCCCTGAAAAGCTCTTAGACTCTAGGCATTGTGTACAAGGAATGAAAAGGCCCAGAGGCAAGACCGGAATGTGATGGTAATTAAAAAAATCAAAAATGTGATAAACTATTAATGTTCTTTGCCTGAAGAAAGATTATGTTTATAGGAGAAACAAAGTTCCTCTGTAGACTAAAGGGGAAGCAAGATAAGTAAAAATTTTCAGTGTGTTTCCAGCACCATCCAGGCAAATACATTTTGACCAGGAAAATCAAACTGTGGGCAGGCACCACTAGAAACCTCTTTTTCTTACTAACATATCTTTGCAGCAATGTGTCCAGCAAAAAATAAAAAAACCAACAACATCAACAAACAACAGTAGCAACAGTACAACAGCAGCAACAAACTGAACTATAGTTTCCTGTCTTTCTTGCAAATTGAGGTGTCTATTTGACATAATTCTGGCCTATGAAACACAAGTGAAAGGCTTCTAAAGATTTCTGGAAAGTTTTGCTTTCCTAATACAGCTCTCTCCCTTCCTCCATATTACTTTATTCTTTTCCTCCCTGCAATGCAGACACATGGCTGGAGGTGGGGCAGCCATCTTGTGACTGTAAGGGAATCGTGAATAGAAAAGCCACACACCTAAGATGGTGAGGCAGAATGGCAGAGACAGCCTGCAGTTTGATGATGTCACGGAGCTGCTGGAGCAGTTCTGGGCTGCCCACTTCTAGATATGTGAGAAAATGAAGCACCTATTTAATTAAGGTACCTACTGTGTTTTATGTTGCCTTTTGCTGAAGACAATCCCTGATAAGTGCAGTGGACTTTGCTTCAATGGCAGCATTTTAGTTGGGCCTAAACATGAATAGGATTTAAACACGAATTAAGGTGGGGAAAGGTCCTCCAGCCTGAGGACACTGCAGGAGGAAAGTACATGATGAAAAGCATTTTATCTTTTATGGGAACAAGGGAGGGGTCTAGATTATTTGAGTACAAACATGAAGGAAGAAATGGGGCTCAAAGACTAGGTTGAGGGCAGATGTTGCGCTGACAGATGGAAATACAATGTGAGTACATCTGTAACTTTAACTTTCTTAGTAACCACACTGAAAAAGTAAAAACAAACAGGCAAAATTGATTTTAGTAATATATTTTATTCAAACAATTTTCCAACATATTATCATTTCAACATGCCATCAGTGTAAACAATTGTTAATGAGATCTTTTACCTTCTAATTGTTATTCTAAGTTTTCAAAATCTGATGTGTGTTTTACTCTACAGCCCATCTCAGTTTGGAGTAGCCACATTTTAGGTGCTCAAGAGCCTCATGTGGCTACCCAGGGCAGTTTTAGAGAGTCTTGAAGCTCATTTTCAAAAGTTTGAAACTTGAACTACAAAAGTGGAAACAGAAACAAATTTTAATTTCCTAGAAAACCTCGACTACACCCAAACATTGACAGTAATGTATTTTATTTCAAAACGTTATGTATTATTCTCCAATACCCACAAATACAGATTTCTAAGATGAAGTGTTTCTGTGGACCCTATATAATACTAATGAATGATCTGAAACCCAAGGCCAGGGTATCTGCTGAGTCCTCCTAACCTTGGTCTCCTTCCTTCTAAATAGCATATTGGAGGTGTTTTTAGGAAAAAACAGGGGCCAAGAACATAAAATCAGCTACTATGGAAAACTGTTATCAACATGTTACCATATTGCCTTCTTGAGTTTTTTTAATGTATGAATATGTTTACATAGTTGAATTATACTCTTTATACTGTTTTTTATGCTTAACCTTATTTCCTAAGCATTTTTTCAATCATTAAAAATTCTTCAGAAATAATCATTTTCAATGGCTACCTAATACTTTTATTCATATGAGTGAATTATAATTTTTTTAACATTATCTTAGTGTAGACACTTATTTCATCTACTGTTACTTCTGTATATAATTTGTGACAACCATCTTCATACAGAAATCTGTTTTCACTTATCAATATATTTCCTTAGGATAGGTTCTCAGAAGTGAAATAATTGGATCAAAAAGCCTGAACACTTTGTAGTCTCTTAATACAGATTTCCCAGACTGCTTCACTGTAGATTTGAACCAATTTATACTCACCAAAATTGTGAATATATATCCCTCCACACAGTTGATAGCATTGTGAATTTACCTTTAAAAAAGTGGGGGGGAGTGGATGTGGCTCAAGCAGTTGAGTGCCTGCTTCCCAGGTGGGAGGTCCTGGGTTTGGTTCCTGGTGCCTCCTAAAAACAAAAAAAAACAAATAAACAAACAAATGAAAAACCAACTCAGAGGAGCCAATGTGGCTCAGTGGTTGAGTGCCAGCTTCCCACATACAAGGTCCCAGGTTCAATCCCTGGTATCTACCTCCCCCGCCCGCCCCCCAAATAAAGGTAAGAGGGAAAGAGAATATTCGTGCTAAGTCAGGGAAAATGGTATCTCAGTGTGGTTTAATTTCTATTAGTTGATCATGAGTTAGAATGAATATTTTTCTCCTTTATTATTTAGTAACTGGGATCCTGATGTTTGTCATATCAATATGTATGCACTGTTTATGTATTAACAATATTAGTACTTTGTCCTGTTTGTTTTATGTATTTTTCCAGTTTGCCTTTTAATTTTATACTTTTTTAAAAGTCAGGTTTATTGAGGCATATTTTATATTCAGTAAAATACACCCTTTTTAGTATAAAGTTCCATGAATTTTCACAAATCATACAGTCAGGTAACCACCATCACAAATAGAGAATATTTATATCACCTCCAAAAAATTCCCCCATTCTCCTTTGTCGTCAACCCTCTTTCCACCTCTAGCCCCTGGCAACCTCTCTTCTGGTTTCTGTTTGGTTTTTCTGCCCTTTCCAGAATGTTATTTAAATGGAATCATGCAGAATAGTAATTTTGGGTATAGCTCCTCTCAATTAGCATAAATGTTTAAGAGCTTCATCCATGTCATTGTATATGCCAGTTATTTGTTCCTTTTTTATTGGTGAGTAGTATCCTGTGTATGGATATACCACATTTTGTTTATCCATTTACCAGATAAAGGACATTTGGGTTATTTCCAGTTTGGGGGTGGTAATGAATAAAGCCACTATAAACAGTCACATACAAGTGTTTGTATGAACATAAATTCATTTCTCTTGGGTATATACCTAGAAATGGGATTGTTGGGTTGTATGGTAAGTGTAAACTTAACTTCATAAGAAACTGCCAAATTATTTTCCAAAGTGGTTGTAACATTTTTTATTCCCAACAGCAATGTATGAATATTCTCATCACTCCACATCTTTAGCAGCACTTGGTATTGCCAGTTTGGGGTTTTGTTGTTTTTGTTGTTTTTTTCTTAGTCATTCTAATAGAAGTGCAATGGTATTTAATGGCAGTTTTAGTTTGCATTTCCCTAACCTAATGCAAAAAGAAATCCAAAGAAATTAACAGTTTTGTGTATTCAAATGTATTGATCTTTTCAATTATGATCTTTATTGATTTTTAGATTAGAAAGTTCTTTCCCAATTAAAAGTAAGAAGGATTTTCAGCTATATATTTTAATTTTATATATTTTATCAGTTTTTTCTATTTATTTTTAATAAACTTTATATTTTTAAGATTTTATTTTTAATGATTTGCTCTAAATATCTACATTTTTAATCCATGTGAAGACACATTTATTTATATATTTAGATAGTTGTATGATGGTAGTGAGTATTCACTTTTATTCCAAAAAAGAAAAAAAAGCTGGTCAACTTTTTCTATAATGTTTATTGACTCATCTATCCATCTAATCTCCATTTATTTGTGAAGCTTCCTTTATTAAATAATAGGGTCTGTTCCTAGGCAATCAAGTCTGCTCCATTTATCTTTTTGGCCATCCATTTAACAATTATTTATTAAACACTATGTGCCAGGAACTATTCTGGGTTTTGGAAATAATATAGTGAACTAAAAAAAGCCCCTAATCTCTTGGACTTTACATTCTAGTCAGGGGAGACAAATGATAATTAAAGAAACAAATAATTGTATTATATATATATATACATACATATATATATATATATGTATGTGTGTGTATTTTTTTAGGAGGTACCAGGGATTGAACCCAGGACCTCATACATGGGAAGTAGGCATTCAAACTACTGAGCTACACCTGCTCCCCTGTATAATATTTTGGGTAATGATAAAAGTTAAGAAGGAAACAAAGCAGGGTAAGGGGCATGCCATGTCTAACAAGTGCCAGTTTGAATAGATGGTCAGGCCGACCTCGCTGAGAAAGTGATATATGAGCAGAGACCTGAATGTAGTAAGGTAGTGAGACATGGAAGCATCTAGAGGAAGAGCATTCCAGGCAGAGGCTCCAGCAAACGCAAAGACTTTGGGATGGAAATGAGCATGACATGTTGCGGGAAACAGCCAGGAGGCCATTATGGATGAAGCTAATTGAGGGAGGGTGAGTGTAGGAGATGAGGTGAGTGTAGCTCCATGAAGGTACAGATAGATCTTTGTACACAATGGTAGACTTTGGCTTTACTCTAAATGAGAGTAAACTATTGGAGAGCTATTGAAGGACTTTGAGCAGAGGGATGCTATGATCTGACTTACATTTCAAAAAGATCACTCTGGTTTAAAGGTCAAGGGAGAGTAAGGACAGAAGCTAGGAGAATATCCAAATGAAAGAGGATGATGACTTGGGCAAAGATTCTTATGGTGGAAGCAGTGAGGTGGTCATATGTGAAGATATGGTTCTGTGATTCTGGGGGTTTCCTTGCCTTGACCAGCTTCTAGAGGCTACCTGCATTCCTTAGCTCGTGGCCCCAGATCGCTCCAACCTCTGCTTCCATTGTCACATCTCTTCGACTCTGATCCTCCTGCCCCCGTCTTATAAAGACCCTGTGACTACATTAGGCCCACCTGGAAAATCCAGGCTCATCTCCCCATCTCAAGATCCTTAATCATACATGCAAAGTCCCGTTTGCCCTGTAAGGCAACATATTCACAGGTTCCACAGTTTAGGACATGGACATCATGGGAGATATTATTCTGTCATCACAAAGATGATATTTAAAACCGTGGAGCTGAACTGATTCATCTAGGAGAAGTGTAGCTAGAAAAAACAATAGAAAAAAGAGGTTAGAGGATCAGCGTTGGGAAATTTCAAGATACCACAGAATTTTTTTTTTTTTTCTTTTTCTTTTTAGTTACTGGGGCAGGGGATTGATCTTGGGACCTTGTTTGTGGAAAGCTGGTGCTCAACCACTGGGCCACATCGGCTCCCCTATGTGTTTGTTTTTTTTTTAAAGATTTATTTTATTTCTTTCTTTCTTCCACACACACTACCCCCTCCCCATTGTTTGCACTCACTGTTTGCTCTTCTGTGTCTGCTTGTTGTGTGCTCTCTATGTCTGCTCGGCTTCTTTTTTTTAGGAGGCACCAGGAACCTAACCCGGGACCTCCCATGTGGAAGGGAGGCGTCCAGTGGCTTTGAGCCACCTCCGCTCCCTGCTTCTAGTGTTTCTCATTGTGTTTCCACATTGCATCATCTTGTTGCACCATGTTGCTGTCTTGCTTGTCTTCTTTAGGAGATATTGGGAACAGAACCCGGGACCTCCCATGTGGTAAGCAGTCACCCAACTGCTTGAGCCACATCTGCTTCCCAGTTTTTTCATTTGCTTGCTTGTTGTTTGTTTGTTTTTTGTTTGTTTGTTTGTTTTTAGGAGGCACCAGGAACCAAACCCAGGACCTCCTATGTGGGAAGCAGGCACTTAACTGGTTGAGCCACATCTGCTCCCCACCACAGAATTTTAATTATTGTGATTTTATGATGTTTTCACATATAGTAGAATAAGATCCCCTCATTATTTAAAATTTTCCTGTTATTCTGAGCTGTATGCTTTGTTAGATTAATTTTAAATAGTTTGTTCAAGTTTCAAAAAATAAAATTCAATCAAGGTTGCACCAAATCCATAACATAAATTGGGAAAAACTGTTGTTGTTATAAGATTGCCTTCTCAGCTAGGAACATTTGTGGGTTCCTTTATTAAAGTTTTCTTGTATGTTTCTCAATAGAGTTTTAGATTTTTTAATAATGGGTTTCCTCCTCATTTTTCTTCATCTCAGCTTCTAATGCTCTGTAGAAAGTTAGTGATACTGGTGGTGATATTAGGTGTAATAGAGACAAACTTTTTTTTTTTTTCAAATAGGCCTGGGAGAATACCAACAGACTCCAGGTATTGGAAAGCTTCTCTCCTAATATTCCCTACCTCAGACGCAGCCATCACCAGGGAGATTGGGGCACCTAGGTGCCCCTCCTTCAGCTGGTCCCTAAATCTCATGCCCAGTCCCAAGCTGTTGCCAAAAAGACTGGCTGCCTTGTCACCTGACAGCCAGAAAACCACAACCCCCGCCGGGGTCAAATACTCTGCCTAGGAACATGGCTGGTCCAGAGGCCTTGGTGCAGGAACAGTCTTTGCACACACACCCCCAACTGCACCTACCCAAGCACCTTACTCCTGAGGTGCCAGCAGGGATTTCTCTACTCCCTGGCATTCCAACCTGGTTACAGGCTTCACCCTTTACAAAATTACTAAGACAGCTTAGGAAAACTCACCTCAGAGAGTCAGGAAATCCTGGAGCAATTCCGAGTTAACCCTGCCTCAGCCCTTCAGCTAGTATTTTTGGTGATCCACTTGTGTTTTGAGAATAGAGTACCAGAGAGAGGAGGATGAATAACCACAGATAAATTGTCTGGAGGACACAGCCAGGCACAATCTCCTCAATCATGTATCCTGTTGTTCTGGATTGGCATAATCAACAAGCAGTTCAGATGATGTGGAGAGACTCCAAATGTGCCGAAAGAATATCCATGAACAGTTTACAGTACCTGAGATCCAAGGAACAGAGTTTGAACGATGCTTCCCTACCCAACTGAATGAATGAATTTGGCAAAATAATCTACTTGGTTTTGAAAAAGTAATATATACACATGGTAAGAAAAAAAGAATAAAATAAAATAACATGTATCCATGCTTCCTGCCCCAAACTCAGCTCTGAATAAGATGTGGACACCCCCAGGTTGTGCACGAGGCAAGTCCTGGGCCCTTAGCAGGGGTAATTTGAGTTTTATGGGTACCAGCCTGCTGCTTCTCACCTCTGGGCTCTTCCAACCTTTGGCTCATCCTGCCCCCAACCCCCCAAACTACCAGTTGGTCTTTCTTCAGCTATTGTTCCCAAAGAAGCTTTGCAGAAACATAACAAGAAGTTAGAGTTTTCCTTTCATTTAGCACTTAAAATATTTGAAATTGTATGGGATGACTCACTTCCAGGAAACTTCAAGTGTTCTGTGA